>VDFB02316846.1:0-52328 GCA_007258455.2 Sequoia sempervirens
ATATTGTATATGAAATGTTAACTTGATCTTATTCATTCGAATATCAAGTGTACATTTAGGGAAACTTATTTGTCAAAGAATATATATATATATATTAAAGGCCGATTCATAGAATATATGCCATGGTCGCTACATGGGAATGTAGTGCTTCATGTAACAACGCATTAGTAAGTATTAAACCACACTTATCATTATGGATAGTGAAGTGATGGAAATACATAAGTATTAAGACTGCTGTGTAAAGTTTAATAAACACCAGAATTAAATATATACATACATACATATATACATACATATATATATAAAAGGTCAATTCATAGAATATATGCCATGGTCGATTACATGGGAATGTAGCGCTTCATGTAACAACACATTAGTAAGTATTAAACCACACTTATCATTATGGATAGTGAAGCGATGGAAATACATAAGTATTAAGACTGCTGTGTAAAGTTTAGTAAACACCAAAATTAAATACAGCGCATTTTATCATGCAACATACTAAGTCAACATTTAAACAACGCTATAAATGATGGAGGTCGATTCTTGAGATGTGTCGATTTACAAGCCTTGGACCAAGTCGACTAAGTAGTACGCAGCCAGATAATGATTGACTGAGTTCTCTGTTTTAAACCGCCAGCTTGTAGATAGTAAATGTGGTGAATACTTGGCGCCATAATATAAATTTTGTGTTTCCTTTAGAAGTCTTTCAAGCCTGAAAGTTGATTTCCTGAAAGAAGCATGTGCTTTATGAATTAGTCAAACTGTTGTTGGCAAGCATAGGATCAATTTGCTGTATAATTTTGATGAGTATTATGTTAAGAATCTGCCACCTTTTCTTTAGTAAGTTGAGTCGATGATATATTGCTGAGAAGTGTCATAGTATGAGCCTTGTTTGTAACCTTTAGAAGCTGGTTTTTGGGTATAAATATGAGGCATTCTCACCTCATATGGGTACACTTCTTTATGCAACATTATGCTGCTCCATTCTGCTGTGTTTTTCTTTGAGAGTTACTTATATTGCTAAGAGATATTGAGAGGAAGATTAGTGAGTGAAATTGAAAGGGTTTGTTGCTAAGTTGATTTTAAGCGGAGGCTAAGCTTGAGATCCAGTGGGTCAATTGGAATAAGCGTTTGACAAGCATGAGATTCTATTCTCTTCATGTTTTATCTTTTATTGAAAGATTGTTTTCCTTGTATGTTTATATTGGTAATTGCATTAGTTTGTTTGAAAAAGAGTAATAGTCTATTTACTTATAGGAAGGAAAAGTCTTATTGATATGATTTCCATAGAAGTGTTTGTATTTACTCCATATTAAGGAGTGATTGATTGTTGTCTATAGTATTACATACTAGAATTGTCATATTGGGGAAAGCTTGTTAAGTTATTTTACGCAAAGTTAATTAGTAGACTTAGAAAGCTCGTATGTTATACCCAGGATTAGGTTATCCATCAAAGGCGGGAGGGGTGGAGGGTGAGGGGGCAGTAACTTATGCTTTTGGCTTATGTTTTGTTGGTTAGGATTCCATTGTGTTATGGGAAAAGGGAATAGGTTTCCATTGTGTTAGGATTCCATTGTGATATGATTTCCATATAAGTGTTTGTATTTACTCCATATTAAGGAGTGATTGATTGTTGTCTATAGTATTACATACTAGAATTGTCGTATTGGGGAAAGCTTGTTAAGTTATTTTACGCAAAGTTAATTAGTAGACTTAGAAAGCTCGTATGTTATACCCAGGATTAGGTTATCCATTGAAGGGGGGAGGGGTGGAGGGTGAGGGGGCAGTAACTTATGCTTTTGGCTTATGTTTTGTTGGTTAGGATTCCATTGTGTTATGGGAAAAGGGAATAGGTCATTTCTTAGGTTAATGACTACCTATTGGAAGAAACAACCTATGCATAGTTTATAAAGCCCTAAAGTCAAGTTGAGCTTGAGTAGTGTATGTGAATAGGAGACTGTCACTCGAAGTACTGAGTGAGAATACTTTGGCGAAAGTAGTGTAATTGCCTTTGGCTACACTATCAGTTCACCGTGTACCTTTTGATGCATGCTAGTTCAGGATTGTAGTGTCTACAAGTTCTAGCTATGTTATAACGACCCGATCCTTTAGTAAAATAAAAATTTCCTTAAATTACGTCCTACAAGTAAGTAAACATGTTAACATGACATTGTAATAAAAAAAATTCTTTTCTTTATCGATAAAACATGAGCTAGTTGCCATATCAATTTACAATAAAGATTCCATTTCAATATATTAACTTCACAAGTACATGAAACAAGAATGCATACCTCACTAACATAGCTGCAATGAGCTTTAGAACAAATAGTAGTGTAAGAAGGTCCAAAATTCTTTTTCCTTTCAAATCTTGGTACATCGGCCGCCTGTTGTGGAGAGACATCACTCGGGCACTTTTCCGCAACCACAGACTTATAATGTGGTCCCCTGCACATCCATTATTCAATAGATGGCCCTCCCTTCAATAAGAGATTGGTAGGGTATCCTTTAACGATTACCAACTGAGCATAGTGTTGTGTCCTACACAACTAGAACATTGCTATTTCACAATCTCGAACTAGCACAAGGATCACAATGAACTGACAGTGTAAACATTGCCCGATCTAAGAAGATGTAGGTACATTACACTACTTTGATCAAAGAGTTTTAGTTCAGTAAACGACTGAGAGAGTCATCTATCATATACACTACTCAGGGCCGATTTGACTTTAGGCTATCTTACACTACGCGTAGGTTATGTCCTTCATTAGGTAAACAATCACCCCAGACTTCCTACAACATTCTAACTGCTAGAAATGAATCAGCATAACAAGTAATTCACCTATTACCTCCTATACTAGAAATCTTTATCCTAGGAGTAACTCAGGCTTACCTCAGTTAACCTAATAACTTAAGCCGATAGAATTTACTTGACTCTTGCTCTCATTTTGGTTCTAGTATTTAGTTACTATTGCAGCAATACTCTCCTTATATGGAGATCATACAATTAAAGCAGATTACAACTAGAATGCAACATTTCATTTCCTATGTATCGGCAGCAAACATAAAACATTCCATGCTCAACGTAGCTTAGTATAATTAAATAGTAATAAATACTTATGTTATACTTTATATAATGTTGTTGAATTCCCCAGTCAAGTTCTTTCTCCTATCATGGAGTACTTAAAAACACCTTATAAAAGTGGCTTTAATGCTTCAATTCTTTTTTCTGAAAGCAATCAGGCTTTTAGCAATTAATATCCATGCCAAGAGTGTTCTCCTCTTATCTCTTTTTCATAAATTATCCATTTTATGTTGAACAAATAAACCAATCCCTTAATTTCTTTTTCCACTATTTCCCTTTAATTCAAAATAAGTTAAGCTAATCCCTTAAGCTCCTTAAACATTTGATTCAATCCCTTTATCCTTAAATCCCTAAATCATTCTACCTTTAAAATGCATTGAATTCCCTTACACATCTATCCTTAAATGCAATGAATTCCCTTATACATTTGTCCTTAAAATGCAATGAATTCCCTTATACATTTTCCCTTTAAATACAATGAACTCCCTCATTCATTTGCCCTTAAATGCAATGAAAGTTTATCAAGACAGTTCTAATTATCCTTGAACTACTTGCAAACATCAAACACAAGACTAAGAGAATGCAGCCTTTCAAACAAGAATTATAATGAAATAGATTTCATGCTTGGTAATTTAAAACTCCTCCCAACATTGCTCTTCTTGACACTCCTTCAGCAATTTCCAAAATCCCAAATGGAGGTAGCTACTTTGCAAGTTTCTCTTTCAATGGTGACGATTTCTTCAAGTCACACTTCACAAATGGCACTTCTCTAATAGCAATCAATTCAAATATAGATTCACTCCTCTCAAAGCTTAAAGGAATTTAGCACAGTATACTGACATTTGCTGATAAAAGCTTCTATAATTCTCACACTCAGCAAAATGGAAAAATGCAGCAATAGAGAAAAACACAGCAGTTTAGACAATGGACAAGGAAGCTCTTAAAAATGCAGGAATCAAATTGCTCCAAAGATATCCAACAATGAATGGCTGAGCATGTATTTATAGGCCCGAAATTGCAACAAATTCCTTCATTGTGGGCATGTAAACTGACAACAAGGCGCCCAGACTCAGTCAAATGCTACATGGCAGACTTATAAACTCTATGTCATCTCAAAAAGGAGTGATTTATTCAACCCAAAGCTCAAAATTTATTCAACCCAAAGCTCAAAATTTGCCACTTACAGGAAAACGTCCCTCTTTGGTGCTTGAAAGAGAATGACTCATGCTTGCTGCGATTTTAAGTTTTTGCTTGCTGCACATTATTATCTGGCTGGCTTCCTCCTCTCCAACCCTCTTGAGCCAGCATTACCAGATTTATTCAACCCAAAGCTCAAAATTTGCCACTTACAGGAAAAACGTCCCTCTTTGGTGCTTGAAAGAGAATGACTCATGCTTGCTGTGATTTTGTCAAGTTTTTGCTTGCTACAGCACACATTATCTGGCTGGCGTTTCCTCCTCTCCAACACTGAAACTTTCCTCCATTTTTTTTTTTTGCTGCATTGAAGCTTTCTTTCATTCACGGGAAAAACTCTCGGCCATATTTTTGGTTTATTTTCAAATGTTACCTCCAAAATATTTGATTCATATTATTTCCTTATGTTCAAAAAGCTCGATATTTTATGAAGGCTTATATTTTCCTTAAGACTAGAGACCATTCTCTTCAATAGTTCGCTTTATTAACATTGTTCATATTAAAAGATTTGAATCTTTTAATTTTACCACCTTTGAGTTTTATAAATATTTATACTTTAAATATTTATAAATATTTTCACTTTAAATATTTAATAATATATATTTATATATTTTATAATATATGTATTTTCATTAAGTATTAATATATTTATATATATAAATATATATATTTTCGACATTACCATCGTAATGTATATTTATATATATGCATATACTACCTTAATATATATACATATATTTTATACCTTATAAAATATATAAATATATATATTTACACGTAAATATGTATCTATGTATATATCGTAAAATATAATTACTCCATTGATAAATACATATATACATACATATATATGTAAATTTCCTAGACAACAATATTAAAATATTATTTTTACCACAGATATTAGGCAGGGTGTGTACGTATATTCATGCGTATAACCATATACACTCTTGTGTAAATGTATGTATGCGTATATACATGTCAACACATACGTATGAGCATATCCATCTGTCTATCATACATGTATATCGATATGTCTATACATATAGATACGTGTACACAATGTATACATGTAGATACGTACCCACTCAACCTTAAACACATATCTTTCACATCATTCATACAAGGGTTACAATAAACAATCATCACTCACAAAGCACAAAGAAGTAAACAAGACTCCTAAAACCTATGGATGACTTATAAAGACCATCATAATTGACTTGGTTTCTCCCAACCTATAACGACGTGTGTGTATGCTTAAATGGTTCACATTACTCCTTACCCGACCAAGCTCCTCTCCCGAGTGATATTTCTCCTCTACTTGGAGGAATGGTCCTCATACCTGCATCCACCATCATAAACTCACAGCAATCAAATGATCACAACAATAGCAGTATATATGATAAATCAACATGATTCATTAACCTCCTTATGCAGTATTTTACCATGAATAACATCAACTGAGATAACATCGAATGAAAACAACGTACAAGCATCAATAATTCATACTATATTCACATTCACCCTATCCATTAACGGTAAATAGTAGCTTCACAATTTGGGATGTAACATATGTAGGGCACAGCACTAAGCTTAGAATGGTCGTCGTTACGAGGTTACTCCACCAATCTCTTCATCGAAGGGAAGGACCATCTATTCAATGATGGATGTGCAGGGGACCGCTTATGAGTCTGTGATTTGCGGAAAAGCACTTGAGTGATGCTTCTCCTACTCAATTGGCGACCAAGATTTGAAAGGAGATTCTTGGACCATCTATATTTATTGCTTTGAAACTCAGTTGAGCTATGTATGTAATTTGGATACATTCTTGGAAATGTTGTAATATGTGTAATATTATATTGGAAATGAAATCAATGAATGGTATTTGCTATGTCATTTATGCTTATTTATTCTCCTTTGGAAAAGAAAAAAAATTATAGAAATGGTTATGAAAAATAGTTTAAATTACTTGAAAGTGAAAACTTAGGAAATTTACTTGCATGAACAATTGGCATGTTACAAAATGGAAAGTTTATTCCTCAACAACAATATATATAACTGGAACACCTCCAAAACGCTTGTCAACACTAAATAATGGTTGGGTACTATTGAAGCTGACAAGAGCCTAGTGCTTACTGAAATTTGACTAAGCTAAAAAATTATAGGGTTCTCCAAAACTAGAATTTGCATTGCAACTCCTAGAGATCCAAAACCACTCTCAAACATCTTGAAACCATATACATGAAATATAACTTAAATTATAAGGAAGTAAATGTCCATATGTAGATGTCACTTATACTTAAAAGTTTATTTCATGTACGGCGTTGAATGACACGACCAACAAATAAGTACGGCTCTAAGGGGTAGATGTACGACCCTGAATGATACAACCAACAAGGGGTTTACAATATCGCCCAACTCTTTGGCTATGTCTAAAAAATTTTCACGCCCAACAATGTATAATATCTTCCTCAACAAAACATTCACATATGGCATCCCAAAATCAGCACCTAATACTTTTTGTGGGTGGCACCAAAGATAATTGCAAATGAATATATTTTTCACCTATAAATCAAAGAACAAAAAATTTATCGTTTGCTTGCAAACCTCCAATAAATTACATCCAACTATTACCCCCAACTATGAATCCTGTATGAATCCACCATTAAATCCTTTCTGCACACACTGTGACTCTAAATGAATCACGCAGTTTTGGCTAGGAAGGAATCTTTCACCATCGAAACCAATCTTACCTTAGGGTTTCGTCTAAGGCGGAAGAGATGAACAACGCTCAACCTCATAGAGAAAATAGAGAAATAAAATGAAATATACCAAATGAGCTTTGTCTATTCCAAATTCCCTTTTATAAGCATTTTTGGAACTTTTCGAAAATTATAATTTAAAATCATCTTTTAATAATAATCCTTCAGCTCCATAAAAGTGACTATTTTATTATTTACTTTTTCGAGCACTTAAGACACTTTTTATTCAACTTTATAAATAATTCGTATAAGTTATCTTTTAATTCACCCTTTGACAACTTAAATACTAATTATTTAATATTTTAATTATTTTTTGCACATCCGCCCAAGGTTGCAAAAAATATAAAAAATAGCTTGAGAGCAAATTCTAATTTCGCCAAGATACTCTAAAGCTCACTAAAACTCCAACTTAATGAAAATTGATACTTTCCAAAAATAGAATACTTCTCCAAGAAATGTGGAAAGCACCCGAAATGTCGAAACTACTCTTGGAAAGAACCAACAAATTCAACTTGATCTCTTGAACATAATGCCACTAGTTGAAATCCATTTTGAAAAGGTTGGCACACTCTAAGAAGGCTGGAGCTTCCAAAGATATTGGAAAGGCTATAAAAAAGACATTACAGTGAACCATGAGTGGTGTTAACGAAAACTGCTTTTCCTAATTTTTCCTTGGTTATGTTTGAAGCTATCATATATTATGCTTCTGCTAAAAAAAAGTTGGCATTTACTACTTTAACTTCCAAGTGATGACTATCAATCTTCAATTCATCGAGAAACCTTAAGTAAATTTCCCATCTTCAAACTCACCTACAATCTGAATCTAAATATCTGACTAGCTGCCTCAGAGTATTTGAGCCCAAATTTTGAGGTCCCTTCAAATATCGAAGAACCCTCTTTGTTGCTACCTCGTGACTTTCTCTTACTTGTTACATGAATCTAGAGAGAATACCTATAGCAAAAGTAATGTCTAATCTAGTTGTGGTTACATAGATTAGACTTCCAATGAGTTGTCAATATTTAGTTGTGTCTTCAAACTCTATAGCATCATCGAATGTCAATTTCCAATTTTGTTACAAGGGTGTGCTAAGTGATTTACAATATGCCATTCCAAATTTGCTCAGAATTTCACCAATATATTTTAATTGTGTGATGAAAATACTTGGATTTTATAATCACTTCAATACCCAAATCGTAATGAAGATGACCAAAACGTGTCATTGCATAACCTTTCATCAGTTCTACTTTGACTTTTGCAATGTACCTTTCATTATTTCTTGTGATGAATAGATTATCCACATATACAACTAGGTACACAATTATTTTATAAATTGTCCTCACAAAAAGAGTTGCATCTTCAAGTTCAAAACGCTTGAAGTTCATTGTAATGTCTCCTTCTCAGTAGTAGTCAATTTTGATGCCCGTCAGCCTATCCCAGTTGCCCATAGGCTTGTTAGAAGGGAAAATTAGGGTTTCCAGCTGCTTGGAGGTTTCTTTTGTGTTTTCAAGGGTTTGCATGCAGTTGTTTTGCAAAATGGTTTTCGGGTCTTTATGGGTTTTTAGAGAGCTTTAGAATGATGTAACATGCGTCTGCATCAGAGGTCTTTTCCGAACTTACTATTTTTAGTAAGTTACGACGGCTGCCCAAATTGTGGTTAAAATAAGTTTGGAGTCACTATTTTTAGTAGTATGCTATTTTTTTTAGTAAGTATTATTTTTGGCAGTGTTATGTTTGGCAACAATTCAGTGCAACTTCTATTTCGAGCAAAGCAGAATTGGTAATTTTGGCCTTGGGCACTTTTGGGCTCATTTTGGCAAATTGAATTATTTAAGGCATTTTAATATTTTAATATCATTTTTGGGCCCCATTGCCTAGATGAATAACTTCAAGTTGTTTTTAACAGTGGGCCTATGAGTTTGGACACCCTTGTGGAGGAATTAAATATTTTAAAATGTTATTGTTTGCCAAGCCTTTGGATGCCTAGGATAGGGAGGTAAAAGGTGTTTTAAAATATTATTTTGAATTATGATGTTTGGGCGTCCACTTTTGGAGGTGTTGTTGTGCATTTTATTACCCACCAAACACAAAATAAAATGTCCAAAGACACTCTATCTTCACTTGAAAAACCACCGCGTATGCTAAGATTGCGAGAAGATCATATGGCAATTCCAAGGTTTCTTTTGTCAAGTCTTGGCATGTGGATAAGCTCAATGGGCGTTGTGATATGCTGGTAATACACAAAGGGACTTACGTTAACAAATCATCGACAAGCTAGGACTTAGGAAAATTTGACAATAATGCTTTCTCTTTTTTGTTTGTTTTTTTGGATTTTCGATTTTGGAGTTTCAAAAAAAAAAAAGTCAAAAGGATAAGGGTTCAGAAGTTCTAATCTACTCCTAAGAATTTAAGAAACGGTATTGACTTGGTGAAACCAGTAACAATAGTTTGCTTCGCCACATAAACGACAACTACACAAAGTAAGTGCAATCTTCCAAGGTTGTGCTCAAGATTTTCATACAATGAATAATACCATCAATGGAACAATATTTATTCAAAGTAGAAGTTAAAGCATCCACAATATAAACTCAGGCTAACTTTACACATTGAACAAAAATCATTTATTCAAAGAAAGTATGAGCAAGAGTTTCACCAGTCAATACTATCAAATCTTTCGTTCATCTAACATGCATTCAAATCAAATTCTACTTTTAAATCTATTCTATGTTCTATACTAAATCTATTCTATGTTGAAGGAGGTATGCAACCATGCAACCACTTGACAATAAGAAGGATTCAAAGCAAATCATGCAATATGAACTTTTATTATCAAAGTAGCTCTATGCAACAATTTCATAAGACTCTCTCCACACAATGAGATGAGAGAATGAGAGTTTATATAGAGTTTTGAAAACAAATGAAAAGTCGAGATCAATCTAAGATCAACGGTAGAGATTAAGACAAATCAACCCTAATTAGGGTTTCCCAAAATAACATTGATATCCAATGGATGAAGAACAAGTGGCATGAGGAGCTATCTTCTAGGAGGCGCATCCTTATCCTCTTGAGTGGCACTGTATTCGGTGAATCTGGACACTATTGTGCTGACCTCCTCCATTGTGACATGTGGCAACATATTGAACTTGAATTCCAGCATGTCCAAATCATCTGCACATTCGGTGAAAGCAATCTCCTACTCTAATTCCTGTCATTGGAAGGCATCCCAGATGGACAAGAAGTTTGATGCCTTAGTCAAATTTTGCTTCAAGATTGGCCCGGTGTGAAATATGCCCCTTAATTTTTTGTCAATATTTTCACAACACAAACCAACACTACGCCAATTGATTAGCATTAGCTCCAAAATGATAATCAAATTTAATGAACTCAACCAAGAATGTTCACCAAGATCCTTTGGAAGGCGAAGTGATAGCATATGGCGGAGGAACTAAGCTACCAACTGAAAATTGAATTACAATTAAATGTTGATAGGCGGTGAACCAGCCATGAGAATTTCCACACTACCACTTGAACAGTGGGGGGGAAAACATTACAATGCAAAACTAATTCATCCGCTACGGCGGGCATCCACGTATGAGTGGGAATTCGCCACTTTTCAGTGGGTGACAAAAGAGAGATTAATTGTTCTTTCTCCACACTGGCGGTAAACCATCCAAGGGTTACAAATGTATGAAATTTAACACTAAAATATGCAGCAATCTAAATGACTGGAACAGTACTACTATTTACAGTATTGCAATAAAAAACAACTGCAATTTTCAAGTGTTATTACAATATTTACAAAGCACAATGAAAGGATGATTTTCCCACTTGATAATCTCTCAATTATTGAAGCTTGAAACCAAAATCAGAAACTCAAGCAAACTGATATAAAAAATCTGCAATCTGGAAATGATTACCAGCAACACTGAAACACCAAAAAATGAACAAAACTCTTACCACACTCTGCAAACTCCTACCAAACTGAAAGCTCATCAATTCATTGACTAGGCAATCATGAAACAAGCACTTTCCAAGGTCCAAATTCAACAAAACACCCAACACGAATTCCAAGGCATTAGAGGTATGGTACGGCCCTATGAGAGGGTCAACCTCACTTATAAAATCATTCACTTCACTATAAAATCTATCCTTGCACAAAAAGAGATGCCTCAAGCATATAATTTGATAGGATCAATACCCATATGCAAATAAAATTTACCCTTGGAGCTGTATACAAATTCGCCTTGCAGCCATGACTGAACCAGCAAACAGAAAACCACATAAATGCTCACAACTTCATCAATATACCTCCAAACGTGATGAAACGAAGTGCAAAGGCTCTTTGGAGGATAGACGCCCAAGTTGCAATGTTGAAACAACTTCAAACCACCTTCAATTATTTGGCACAAACTCCAATGCCCAACAAGAATGGTACGGCTTGCTGGAGGTGCAATTTTGCAATATGAAAATAATGACTTCGAATTAAATTCTAATCTCTTGTGGAAAGGGACACCTTGTGCCAAGAATCACTTTGCCAAAATACCCAAAACAATATTTTATTTATTCAAAAAGCTGCTCATAAAAAACTACTTCAGCTGTATGAACACCAACAACATAAAAACTGAAAATATCACCAAAATTCTCCAACTTTGAAGCTCAATCTGCTAGTCTAGATGAGAAGCAGTCTTAAAACCAACTAGGTGTTATCTTTCAAACACGAAATTGGACAAATGCTAGGAGGTAAGCATTCCTCGAAGCCAAATACATGAAGTCATTCCGACAGCATAACATTAGCATAAACAATGGATGATAAATGTTGGAGCAAACTCTCTCTTTTAAAGAACTTGAGGTGACTGTTGATTTTCCACCTTTTCTCTCCAAGGGACACCCAAAGAATTTGAATCATTTAATTTTAAAAAATAAATAATTCCTCCTCAACTTTGGCATCCAACCCCAAAGCACATTTTAAACATAATAAAATATTAAATATTTCCTCATGAAGTGTCCTCCCTCCATGAACACCTTTTAAAACAACTTCAAGTTATCATATTAGGCCAAGGGGGGGTCAACTTAAAATTAAAACATTAATAACTTGAAATAACTCATTTCTCCCTTTTACACCTCAATAGCCAAATTCAACAATATTCAACTGCTCCAACTGAAATGGAAAACTTACTGAAGAGCTGCCAACTAGACCACTGCCAAAATTAGAACTTACTAAAAATAGTAAATTCTGAGAAATGCCAAAAAACCTCCAAAGAAGGAAACCCTGATTTTACCTCTGACAAGCCTACGGATTTCCGGAAATAGTCTATCAATCACCGAAGAGCATATGGCTAAAATGGGGACATTACACGGTGATAGCAAAGAAAGTCTCTTGGATTCTGAGCTTTAGACTCTCCAGCTACATATCATTTTCTCGGACAATATCCTTCTCAAGTATATCTGTAGCTACAAGTAAAATCTTATTCTAAATTTCCCTCATCTACTCCTCAGCTTTGATACTATCGGCCTTCACCTTCTCCAAGACTTCAAACCAATGCCCAGTACCAGTTGTTGAAATCATACGTAGCACCTACTATAATTACCTTTTGATCAATTAGCTCCTACTTTGGAACTCCTTTCAGCACTCTAAGGCATGGGATAATTTTGTCTTGAATATCTTGAAGGTTGTCTCATGCTTCTGCCACCACTGCAATCCTTGAAAGCAAAGAGGAAGTTTTCCCATAAGCCAATATCAATCTTTCCACAAACGCAGTCATTGCTTCATGTTTGCTCGCCATCCACTCCTTAGTTTCTTTGGCTATGACCATCTCTTCTTCAAGATCTTTGACCGTTTCCTGTGAAGAGTTCAAAAGTGGAGGAGCTATTGGATCGCCTTGATTAAGTGGTTTGGTCAAGTGTTGAATGTATTCCTTCAGGCGTTCAATCTCCTTTTTAAATTCTCTTTTCTTTGCTACTTCCTTTTCCAACCTCACCTTGATGGAAGCGACTAAATTATCCAAGTCTTCAACCTCTTGACCTTTTGTTGTTGGACCCAAGTCGACAATAGTGATGGCATACTCTTGGGGAGCAATATCCTCTTTTGACTTATCTACTGTCGGTACGGCAATTTGCACTGTACGACAACCGTTCTCATCCTTTTGGATTGTGGAAAACATTTTGGCGGGCTTCTTTGTAGTAACTCTTTCTAACCTGGCCAAGAAATCAGCCGTATCATCTTCCTCTGGAATTTCTACTGGTACTTTCATCTTCAATCTTTCTTTTAACCAATCAGGAATTGTAGGCTACTCAATGCCTTCCTCTTCCTGAGTATTTCCTTCACATGGGATATCTTGGACTCCTCTAAGAGCGGAAATCATTCCCTCTTGAAATTCTTCACCCAAAATATCCATTTCATTTTCGGACTCCAGTATTTCCATGCCTGTGGGAGATGGGGGTTCATCATCCTCTGGCTAGATTGACTCAATATTCTTCTCAAGGATTGGACAAGAAATTCTAATTTCTGACAAGGACTCATCTTCAATATTTAATATCTCATTCATGTTCCTGGACATGGCAGAATGAGGTAGCTTTGATCTTTGCCTCTTTTGAACAAGTTCCTCATCTGCAATCTTCTTCCCTTTCGACCTTGTAGAGTCATCAATTGTTTCCTTCGTTTTCCTGGAATTGGTGCTTTCAATCGGCTCATCGCTTTGGGATGCACCAGCATTTGAAGAATAGGATTCCACTTCACCCATTAAGTTATAAGATAGTCACATTTCTTCGCCATAGCTCTTGGACTTGCTGATGATCTGTTTTTCGGATCTATGACAATTGCGTTTGAATGCGTAACATTACAATTTTAAATCCAAAATTAATTAAATGAAATTAACACACAAGCATAATTAGATAAACGAAATAACAAGTGATGAAATCAGAACAAGAGAGAAGAGAGAAATGCAAACAGAGTTGATAATGGAGTTCGCCATAAAAACGACTACGTCTCCGGGCCCCTCTCAAATGAGTGGACTGATCCGATTAATTCTCCAGAAAATCAATACATAACTCTGGCATGGTTTCTCCCTAGGTTTGCAAGAAATTTGAAAAGCTCCTCCAAAGTGCGCAGGAACAATCTCCTTGAAAGCACGGAATTTGAGCAAAATTTCACCAAGAATAATTCTCTCTAAGTCACCACTTACCCAAACTCCTAAGTTACCCCCCTTTTTATACAAGAAATTTACTCAATTTGGCCTTCAACCAAATGATTTTCAAAATCTCCCAATATCCCCTTTACAAGGTAAAGATTTTAGAAAATCTCCCCTATTTACATTAAAATCATTAAATCCCTCACATAATCTCCTTTTAATAATTTTTAATATCTTTAATAGATATATTACAGCCCCTTTTAATTAGTTTCTCGGGCTTACAATGTTTGTTTTAATCTTGTTAAAGGATTATAGGATTTATCCTTTTTAAATATAGAGGGTTTTTGTTTGAAATTAATGGCGATCGGTTTTATGTCTTTGTTAAAACAATCCGATTCCTATATAGTTATAAAGTGGTTTGTTGGCTCATTGGTGAATATTCATTTTGGTGGCGGGGTGGTCGGGAGATCAACCCCCACCACCATTGGTTTTTGAACCGAATTCCAACAATTAACACAACAAAAGTAATTGTTGGCTTGCATATGGTTGAGAAAAGCCCACAGCCGAATGTTGGAGGCACAAGCTGTTTGTTGGGAGGTTAGGGGATCGAATCCCCTACCCCCTTTTATCGGATCGAACTAACCGTCGACAGGGAGCGCTAGTGAACGATGCCATGTGGCATGCCGAGGAGGTGCCACGTGGCAAGATATCATTCACTGGCGACGGCACCTCATCTACCACGCAATGCTAACTAGACCGTCATCTCATCATGCTAACTGGACACAGATGCCACGTGTCAAACTGTCATTCGCTGGTCAAAGAATTTGGAGGTGACGTGTCTGCTGACTAGGCTAATGACGTGGTGTTTGACTATGTTGCCACATGTCATGTGGTGATTGGCCAATGGTGATGATTGGATGCTGACTGTACCATGCTGACGTCATGCATGGTCAACATTTTTACCCAACATTTGACTGCTTGTAACTCGGGCAAACGGAGTCCGATTCGCACGAAATGAACGCCGTCAGAAAGCTCTCGACGAGCTCTTCGTGTTGAGACCAGTGTTGACCACTTTTGGTGACTTTGAAATTTCGCCTTTCTCTTTGACTTGAGCCCTGAGTTGACCAAGGATTGACAAAGCATAACTCGAGCTTCGTAGCTCCGTTCGAGTTGCGTTGGAGTCAGGATTCCAAGCTCTTCCTGGTGATGCCGATTTTGGAGACAAATGAGAAACTTCAAATTTTGACGAAGATCCTTCGGATCAGTTGATCCACCCACCACTGTGAATATTTGACAACTGGCCTCATCAAGGTGGCCAAATCTACGAGCTCTGGGGTTCTGACCATTTCATAGGAGGAAGAGGTCGATTCTCAGCAAAGCCTGTTGGACATATTCTCCATCATCCTGTAGTTGATCAGGCACACGGAAAAGCTCAGTCGTTCTGATTAAGTCCACTGGCAATCTAGACCATAGTCTTTTCCTGATTTCATATTCATTTGCAGCATTTGCCTAAAAATCCTCTAGGTCTACCTTATGCTTGTACTTCTTTCCATTCACGGTCCCAATGTGGTGGTGAGGATCAAAATCATCCCTGGACCGGTAAGATGTGAATGGATACCATTGCATTTCCAACCTGGCACTTTCGACTGCCTATGCCGATGGACAAGACTCCAACATATTTCCGATGAAGAATGGAAAGGTAATGGCTGCCTTCTGCTTTGATCTCTAGAGGCCTTGGTATGTTTCCAACTGCCTAAGGACCTCGAGCAAGACCATTCTATTAGTAGGGTAGATCGGAAGTCAGTGAGAACATCCGGTGAATCCTTGAACTCTTATATAGGTGAATCTCGAGAACTGGATAAACCAGGATCCATACTTGTTGATCAAGCTCTTCGCCTCATGAGTGAGCCTTTGATGTGTTCCTTGTAATATTCTAGCGATGTACATAAGGAAGGCATTATTTACCCTTCTGAAGTGGGCCTTCTCGCTGAGCTGCAACTGTGGATAACAATCATAGGACTTGAATTCATTTTTACCATTGCCTACCACGCCTCTGCAGATCAATCCTGTGTATCTGTAAGTTCTAGCCAATAGGTAGACAATGTAGGAACTCATGTAAAAAGACTTTGTCCTTTCCAAATTTATTAACTATTCATTGAGATTGTCACTGCTTATTTGTGACCAATTGAACATCTTGACACCCAAGGTGATCTCATCGATAAAGTAATACATCCATGTCTCAAATGGCGCACCTTGAGGGCTGCCCATTACTCTATTCAATAACAAAATGATATCTCCGTACTCCTCCTTGAAGTCAGTACGAAGCAATTTCTTCGGCATTTTCTTGATGGAAGGCCTCGGTTTCTCTAACCACACCTTATCGATCCTAGGTCAACTTTCAAAAAAGCTGAAAAAAGCAAAACGCAGGCGAAAAAGTTGCTTCTTGGATTGGTCCCAAAGTGCCAAAAATAGAAAAAGCAAAAAGCAAAAAAGCAGAATCCCTAAAAAGTAGGAAGTGTCAGAATTGACTCAAAGCAATGGCGTTATTCATCCTTCGGACCTTCTGAGCACTTTGACGACGTCTAGGCACTATTCTGGGCTTGAATTCTCTACTTGACCCGGGTGATTTTCAAAACTCTAACTCCAAACTCTCAAAGCAATGACTTATGAAATTGTAACGCTAAAGCAAAACCCTAAAAAGCAAACTATTGGGGGTCCCCATTTGCAATGGGGTGATGTGTGAAATAGGTCACAACAGTACTTGAAACCACGTCCCCTATGTCAACAACCATGTCTTTGAGGGGTCCACAGGTGTTGAGAAGCATTTTGAAGTCATCCCCTATCTTATTGCATTCAATAGAGACCACTAATGGTTTTATGAGCCGTGCAGGGAGGTAGATAGGGCTTTCTATTTGAACAAAGAAACTTCATAGTGAAATTGCAAGTTGAGTTTGCAAATGTGCATGGGAGCTTGAAAAGTCTACAAGGACATTGTTGAGGATCAAGGTTTGGTGAGCACTTTGCAACTCGCAGGAATAAGCCAAATGTCCACAAACAAATGTATTGTGGAACTACGAAGATAGGGGGAATCAAGGCATGGAAGGATGGGGAGAAGTTTCCAAGAGGAAGGTAAGTCCAAATGAGATGACTTGGCAAAAGGTGGGATTTGGGATGCACTTTACAAGGAATGCAAAGGTGCAAGGAATCTCCGAAATTCTACAGGAATAAAGGGAAGAGTAAGGCAAAACTGCAAAAAAATTGGAAATGGGAAGAAGTGGAGGCATGTGAGGAAAAGTGCAAAGTTACCTATGGGAACCAACTCTTTGGAAGGATGGAAAGGTCAATGAAGCATGAATGCAAGGAATTAGGGAAGCAAAGCCAAAAAGCAAGTTTGCCAAAGTGTACAAATGACCACAAAGTCTGAAAGTTTGTGAGGAACACTAGAAGGGATGAAGAGGAAAGAAAAGCTTGCAAAACAACAAAAATCAAGATAAGCGAGGAATGGAGACAAGTGGGCAAAAGAGAAAAATTGCATGCAAACTTTGAAATTTCGCAAAAGGCAAAAGAAGTGCAAAAGCAGAACTAGGAGGGAAGTCCACTAGAAGTGCAAACTTGCCTACAAACTTTGAAATTCCATAGGAAACAAAGGGTGTGAGAAGTGGAGATCAAAGCATGCTTTGCACAAAGGGCAAACATGAGCACGAGGTCCAAAACTACACAAACAAAGGGAAAAAGCAAGAATGCTGGAAGCAAATGTTGAAGAGGATTTTGCACAAAAAGTGCAAACATGCTTGGAAAATCCAAAACTTTGCTAGGACCTAATACTAGCCCAAAAATGCTCCAACTTAGAAAAAATTTACATTTTGGCTCATGTCAAGGATTTGAGGGGCTCAAGAACACAACTTGAAACACAATTTGACCAAGGGACCCACTGAAGAGGGATCTCAAATTGGCTGTAAATCACAAGCCTAAAAAGAGCCAAGGCAACCCAAATAACACAAGACCCAAAAAAATAGTGCAATTTCGATACAAGAATGATTGCCAACACGAGGATTTTTTTTTGAGTTGTAGTATCTTTATCTTCTTCAATGCCAATAGGTTGAGTTCAATTGTTGAAGGCAGTTGTACTAGCACTTGTTGGTCTATGCATGATTGCCAACTTAAGATTAGGAAATTTATTTCCCTTTCAACTGCGATATACTTTCAAGCATTTATTGTTTACAATTGTATTGACTACATCTCCTTTTATAACCTTCATAAGAAGGCACAAGCTCTTACTATGATGCAATTTTATTTTGATTTGCATACACAAGTTCAATAAACCAACATGAAATAACCTTTGTATTCATGGCACAAACTAAGAAGCAATCTATGACCTAAGCACATTGCAATAATTCCATCCATATTAATTTCATGGTATTTCAAACTCCTAATTAGGAGGAGCATGAGACTTGTTGCACCCCTACAAAACACGATGTTTATACTTACCTTTTCCTTATTTGTCATCAACTTGATCATCATTTGTATGTCAATCTAAGTCATTTACGATCTCTCTAGTCAACTTGCAAGATCATCTTGTCATGGTCTCTATGTTCCAACTAATGCTTTTGTAGGGTGACAATCACCTCAAGCCCAATAAGAAGTAAATGATGATGATAGAGAAAATATCGAATGCATTGGCAAAAGGAGAAGGATGAGCATGGTTAATTCTTTTGGACACATTTTTCTAAATGGTTCAAGGCTTCAAGCATTATGTATTCCCACCTAGGTCTTTGAATCGACTATCTTTCTACCTAAGTGATGGACAGGATAGCATGAGCAAACAAAAATTTTGTCTATATACTTTAAGTGAACTCATGGGTGTAATGCCTGAAATTAAAAATTTTGCTTCATTAAGGCATTTTGAAAAGATTGGTAAAAAGTCTTGCAAAAATTGTCGTCAAAAGTCAAAATTTCTAAAAAATAGAAATTTTTATTTATTCTTGAGTAAGGTTTTTTGGGTTTGTTGTCAAATGGATGTTGGCAAAACTTTCTAAAAATAGAATCTGTGTTTCCAGGGCTCTCATTGATTTGATTGGTTGAAAATACTTCCCGATTAGGCTGGTCCAGTCAAAATCATCAAAAGATCAGCATTTCCATAGTGGGTCTATTCTGCTTTTTCAAAAGGCAAAGCATGAGCTCCGAAGTCATCAATGGAGGAAAGTCAGCTGCCAGGTGTCAAATTCAAAGTCTCAAGTGCTGCACAGACACGACGAACGGCAAACATGCACGCAGAACGAAGAACGAAGAAGGGAAAAAGTGAAAAAGTTGAAAATTGTGAAAACAATTCTAGCACTGGAGATGCTAGGGGGCCCTATCCAGTCAAGGCACCTACCAATCAATGCCTTAGAATATTTTTCAGCTTTCGTCATTCGATGCACGAGAAACGGTGAACGCAATTGGCGAACGCGAAGTGAAGAGCGGAGAAATCAATGAAAGTTGAAAATCATGAAAAATTAACTAACTCTGGCATGCTTGGGCACCCCTGTCCAAGAAGGGTACCCAAGTGCTCTTGCCTTGGTTTATTTTTCATGTTTCTCGAAAAAAGTGCAAACCTTTTTCGTCAGCTCAATTCAGATCCGATCATGTAATGTCCCCTTGTTAAACTTATCCTAGAAACATAAAATGCACAAGTTAGGACATATAATTTATTTTACCAACACATCATTTTGCTCATGTAAATTGCCTTGGAGACCTGCATACATCATGTATTATCAATAAAGCACATAATTTCTTGTTCATGATTAGATCATTTCAGTTTGCACATTTTAAGAATAAGACAAATAAAATGCATTATCATCTAGGGCATAAACTTACATGATCAGATATGACTTATTACTCTTGATCGGAATAGATCTTCACCTTGTTTCCTCTTTCCAAACCTCTTTGGATGATAGGTTTATTGTGCCAAGGGCGCGTGCATGGTCTCTAATTGGACTTCCTCAAGGTTTCCTACTTGTCTTGGGACCATCCATCAATGGACCGATTTACCAACCTTTCCCTCCACAAACTCCCTATCCTTATTGAGAGTTAGCGAAAGGGAATTTTGGCCCGAAGTCTATAAGTCATCATCACTTAATAAGACACAATAATTGCCATAAGCAACATTATTGTGACATAAATATTATCCATAAATCTCAGATGTGGAATTAGTTATTCATCTATGCTGAATAGGTGAGACCCAATATATTGACATATAATATGCATTAACTTATCATGGTCGAATTCACAATTTTGCACAGATTTGGAGGTTAGAATCATTCACTGTTATTAAATCAGATATGGGGTTAGTTATCATATAGTGACCCATTGTCCAAGTAATTCGTATTGATTCCATAATCCTTAATGCTTAACCAGTTGGTGAGGATACTTACCTCTGAATCGACGCAATAACTGGATTTGCTCCTGATGTAATTTCCTGTAACCCGATCTGTCTTTTCTCTCCATGAGATCTAGTCCTTCACTCTTTGGAGATCAAGCATATTACAAGAATAATACATATAATTGTGTATAATAGTAAGATATATCATACCTCAGATTAATAAACATAAATAATAGAGTATGTACAACTTTATTCCCATCGAACTACTATGCATTCCTTGTTGTTGATGGTTCGATAAGATATATACAATTTGTTGTTATCTTTGGTGATTAGCTTTTCAAAGAATATCCTTTAAACATGATTCTGTCCAGAATATATTCCTCTTCTATTAGATATTTCTCATATTTCTTTCTCAACTCTGCACACACCTCTTTCAGGTCTACACACTTATATCTCTCTAGAATCTGTATCTTTTGATCTGTCTATCCCTGGAATGACCCCTTTCTAGTGGGAGCACTTAAACCCGAATCTTGCATTCAAGGTGTTTCTCAAAGAGACATTAGACACGTTAGAGATCAATAAATTTCCATAGTAACATCTTATAAGGTCAAAGACGATATAGGTATTACATTCTTGTCAAGGGATTATTCATTTCCTCCCTATCACTCACTATGAATGATTCTTCTTTAATATATTTCATAAGTACATTAGATATTAAACATCTTTCAAGAACTCATAGATGGAATTCTATTATATCATAGTGAACGAATAGAGTCATTATTACTTATACGACTAAATAATCGCTGCAAGCATTATATATATATATATTGTACGTGTCCACCACCTATTGGCTATTCAATATACATACATACATACATATATATATATATATATATACACACTTGGACATATAATTATCAATTACCACAAAATATATTTACCAACATATGAATTATATATAGAACATATTATGTTCGCTATAATTATATTTATCATATATATATATGACCAACATCAACCGTTACTAAATTCCTAATATATTCATTTATCACCAATTATTCATTCTTTGATTGGTTGTCCAGCATACATTGACATTACTTATTTTATAGGAGACATTACTCACCTTTGCCTGGATCGGTCTACAAATACTCCTGTTTCTTTCCTGGATTGTGTATATCTTTCTCTCTAATCACCTGGGTGATATCACTCACTGAACTTATAGTACCTGCACCAAATATCTTCATTCTACAGAGGTCTCAACTCCCAAGAGATTGTGCTACTTCCTAAACCCTAGGCACTGAGTTACATTTACTTTTTGGGCAGAGACGTGGTCCCTTGGGAGAGTTATGCGTTTCTTAGAAGAGGACGTGTTCATCCAAGAGGTAGGTGACTCTTGTATGCAGTTCCTGTGCACTTCGTATCAGCACTAAATCCCTTATTTGGAAGTGTATTAACCATCCAGACCTATGCGTGGCTTTCTGAGGTAGAGTGTTGCCTATTCTCTAACGTAGGGTACTCGCATAGTGGCTGTGTGGGAGTTTACAGAGGGTATATGCCTGAAAGAGAGATGTGCCAGTCATAGCTGAAGGAAGACGCGATGCTGTTATGGAGTTCTAAGCAGTTTGCAAGCAACCCCCATCAGAATCTCTATGTTCTCCCCTTTAGACTTGCGTCGACCCTCCATTTGAATTCTTTGCTAGAGACATGACTTTCCAAGACTTGGTGTTGGAGCCGATTCACCACCAAGGGTCGGCTCTTTTGACCCATCAAAATGCTTATGTGTTGTTTGGAAATATCTATCTTTATTTTGATGTTTAGTTATATTTCATAGTTTGTATTTTATTTTATATACTTACCTCTATATTATGATATTACCTATAATGATCATTTTTATATTAGATGGTAATTACTCATACTTTTATTTTTTGACATTTATTTTATTTTATTATTATAATATTTGTTTAAAATTGTTGTATTGTTTAGTACTTGTATTTTATTGTAATATTTCCATATATATATATATTTTGATGTTTACTTAGATATTCACTTTATTTATTTATTTGTATTTTAGTATTCCCTATTTACAATTTCGGGGAGCATGACAGGTCAAAAGCAGTCAAAAGCAATTTTAGGGTTGGAGAAAAGTTGGGGATCACTTCAACAATGGTCAAATATGAACTTGCCATGGTCAAACAGATTTTATCAATTGGCAATGTCAGATGCCTAGCCCAACAAAGTCGGAGGTAGGTATCTTCAAGAGCAAAAACAAGCAAAAAGTTGAAAAATGTGAAAAAATGGCTAACACTAGGGAGCCTAGGCACCCCTGTCTAGTCAGCACTCCCAAGTATTCATGCCTTAGCCATTTTTCAGTTTTTGTCATTCCTCGTTTGAAAAGTTTCTACATTCAACGTTTATGTTTCTGGATTGACTTCAAAGTTTTAAAGCTTGGAGAAGAAAGCATGTTTTCGTCCTCGAACTCCATTTAAGAAGGCTTTTGGCATTTATTCTTCATATTTTGCAGGTTGGCATCCAGAGGAAGAGAGATATTTTTTTCTTCTCATCAAGATTTGGAGGCTCAAACGGAGTGCTTTTTCAATTTTCTTCATGGATTCAGGATTGGCAAGCACAAAGGCATGCTTTTTCATGGTCCAATCTTTTCGGGCATCATATTTCAGAAACAGGAGGTCAGCTTTTTCAGTTTTCATCGATCTAGGTCCACTTTGTTTTTACTCCTCTTGAAGATTGGGAAATTTTATATTTCCAAAAATCTGTTTTTTTTGCACTTTTTTGAGAAACCCTCAACTTTTTCAAAATCTGATGAACTGGGTCTCTTCAAAACGTGATTGTCTACAAAACCCAAACCTCAGCTTTTTTCCGGGAATCTACTTTTTGGAGAAAAATCAGCAACTTATTTTCAGCAATTTGCGCAAAACTTTTCCGAACATAAGTGTGTTCACAGTCAAAACTCGAGTTTTTAAACATGCAATATTCTCCAATTGAAATTAGAAACAAATCAGCTTTTTGGCAGAGGGTGAGTCACCTTTTGGGGCAGCGATGTTTTCCAAGAATAGAACTCAAAAAGCAGCAATTAACTTGATGCCTTTTCCAAGTTAAACTTGCTATTCTCATTCATGCTCATCTATTCTTTATGAAATAGAAAAATCAAATTGTATAGTTGGAACTTTCCCTACTTTTAAATCAGCTTAACTGATTTTAGCAGGTGGTTAGTTGTCTTGTTTTAGTTTTAGAAATAAAGTTTGCATGTTGGCAAGTCTACTCAGCTTAAAGCAAGGGGATTTTAGGGTTCCCTACTCCTTGTTTGTGTATAAATAAGGGAAACCTTGCCCGTTAGTTTCTTAACCGTTATAGTGATAGCAAATTGCTGAGCCTACTCTTGCCTACAACTTTTTTATTTAGTGTTTGTTCACTTAGTTTAAGAGCAAGTTTGCAAGCTTGTTTTACTGCAAGTTATTGTTCAGTTAATGCTTAATTTGTGTCAAGTGTAATTTGGTTTGATTGCTAAACTCTAAGCCTGTTATTGCTACAAATTTGTTGTCCCAGAAGTGTAATTGTTGTTAGAAATTTGAAAAAAGGAAATCTTATGCCTACTTTGCTTTGATCTACTGTCTCAGATTTTGTTTTATGTGTTTGCTTATATAATCTTTATTTCAGCTTGCAACTAAAAGTACAATGAGTCTTCAAGTGTGCGTTGAAGTGAGTTTATTTAAATTTTTGTGTTGAACATCCTCGTTTACTTCTAACTCTCAAGCTCTAAGTTTACTTGAGTTGCTAGAAGCGCCATTAGTTTAGGCTTAGTTGTAGTTGAAGTTCTGGAAAAGAGAAAACCTCAACTACAACACAAAGAGTTTTATAACCTGTGCTCTTAGCTGAGAACAAAAAGATTGGTAATAGTTTAGTATTCTTTCTTTTTAAGCACCATCAACAAAGAGGGAGCTTCCCCTCCTAATTTGAAGAGCAATTCAACTATGCATAGCTGTCCGTTTCTAATCCGCATTCCAGAGGTGCGAATTGAAAAGCCAACAATGGGCACACATTAAGCATGGTTTGATCATTGAAAACTTCCACCCAAGCTTGGAAAACCAGTTTAAGTGAACATAAACTATGCCAAGTTTATATTGAAGTGGCAAAAATGATTATGGCACCTGCCAAGGATGGTTAGGCCACTTGGAATCTTCACTTAAACGAAAGAAAAGTGGCAGAAGTGAGAGAAGCACCCACCAAAGATCATTTAGCCACTAATGACCTCCACCCAGCAATAAAACCATGGCTTTAGTGTGTCATGTCCCCCGAATTGCAACACTAAAATATAAAAATAACCAAACATTTAAATACAAATAAACAAATAGAATAAATAAAACACATATAAAAATATATATATGACATTAATATTATTATAATTATAATTATCCCGAGATAATTTTATAATTATTAGATATAATATTTAAAATATAAATATTAACATCTTAAATATTATTATAATTGTAAATAGTGAAACCAGTGTTACAAGACTTGGCAAGCCAATTTTTGACTCCGACTCAGACTCGGCGCAGACTCAGCAAAGACTCGGCAAATAGAAAAACCCAAGAAATTCAAATATTTTTAAGGATTTAAAACTTGTTTCATGCACCCTTTAATAAATAAACCTTAAAGACACAATAACATCATCAAATAGAAATTACTATGATCCCATACACCAACATACATCGATCACATAAGTATAAACGCAAATTTTAGCTAAAGGAAATAACACATTCAGATATATAAATATTGTCAAATGTATACAAAACTCATGGAATATGAAATCCATGGCATCAAAACAAATATCAAAACTAAAAGAATAAGTCTATGGCTCAGAAGAGTTTGCATTACTCATCCCAATATCACGACAAGTCATGCGCTAGTGTCTAAGATAGGTCCTTGATGATGATGTAGCCATGATATTTGCTTGTGTCTCAATGATTGGTGTGTATATTCAAGTGAGGAATTTATTATTAAAATTTTATTGAAGCCTTCAAGACTGCATGTTTTGTTGTCTAATGTATGAAACAAGATAATCCTTGATTATGGCTTTGACTGTGAAAGATGCAGAGATTTGCAACAAGGGATATGTATTTTGTAGGTTTTATGATCATGATTCATCATTGGCCCATAACATGCTTAGACCTATAGTTTGATGACGGTTTGGGGGAAACGCCCCAACGAGGTCGAGGGGTGGCGCCCCTCGCGGGGGTCTGGGGGTAGTGCCCCCAGCGAGGTCAAGGGGCAGTGCCCCTTGCGGGGGTCTGGGGGCAATGCCCCCAACGGGGTCAAGGGGCAGCGCCCCTCACGGGGTCCCGGGGCAGCACCCTAGGCACACTCCAAATGAAGACCTTCAAAACCACACAAACCTTCATGGCGCACACCATTTAATTAAAAAATTTGTAAATGAAAGATTGCAAATTTAAAAAAAATAATAATTAAAATGGCCGAGTCTAGGGCACGAGACTCGGCGAGTACTTGGTAGCCAAGTCTTTGGGACTCGTTTAGGGTCACTTGCCTCGAGACTCACCCAAACTTGGCGAGTTTTGGCAAGTCTTGTAACAAGAAACATACATATAAAACCAATATAAAATAAATACATTAAAATCTAAGTACAATAGTAAAATAACAATCATCTAATATATTAATATAAAATATACGTAAGATAATACCTATATAAAAGGCAGCAATTAAAGCAGTGATCCCATAATAAAAGGCAAGAATCTAGGAAAAGCTGAGATTGTATATTCTTTACAAAGGCGGCGATTAGTCTAAACAGAAAAGTCATACCCCTTGATGCGGCCTTCCACGTAGAGATGGGGGGATATAAATGAGTAAAATCATTTGTAAAAGAAGGAGAGGTACCAGCAAGGAAATTAAAGGAGATTTAACAGACATACATGAAATAGAAAACGAAGACATAGTAATAAATAAAAGTCTGATATAGGGAGGAGGATATAGAGGAAAAATCATATGCATCAGCAGAGGTATAATAGGCAGATCTGAAAGATACAATATGCAGATTCTAAAGAAATATATATACAGATCTGCAAGAGGAAAATATATATATAGATGTGGAAAGCAGTGTACTGATTTATGGATTAAAATATATCTAAAAGGAAGAGGAATGAGAATAGAATATATATAAAAGGTCATCAAAGGAGAATCAAACAAATTGGACCGATGGAGTGAAAAGAAAATATATATAAAGAGAACAATAAATATATGAAGACATATCAATAAAGAAGTGTGGAGTTATATGAAGGAATATCAATAATGAAGCGTGGCATGATAGAGAGAGTAAGAAGTATATGAAGATATGTCAATGAAGATCAGGGGACAGGTTGTGCAGATATATTCTTATAAGCTCAGATTCAAGTGCTCCTAGAGAACCAACAATTGCCACCAACAGATATTAGAGTCTAAATATCAGACACATTAACCATGAAGTAGGCAGTTTAGAGCATATCTTTTAATTTTTGGTCCTAAGCAACCTTTGAATATCCTGAATCAAAAGATTGAAAGTAAGAGTTATCATAATTCCCAAAGGGAACATTACAAAGTGTCTATTATCTTCAGCTAACATGGAAAATTGGCATAACTCTTGAAAATTTTGTTTTTGACTTGTCATATAAAATTCCACCTAAGTTTAATGTGATAAGATGGCAACGTTGGTCTAATTCCACCTAAAACATGGGAACATGCCTAAAGTGGTCCAAGTTCCACCTAGACAAAACTGGCAAGGTCAATTCAAAAGTTTGTCTAGCAAACATAACAGAAATCTTCATCTATTTTTGAAATTTGGCAGTTGCCCTCTAGGCATGCACCAAGCGTGGACGAACTTGTTAAAACTTCTACTTTCAACTTGAAAAATGGCTAAATCCTAAGAGGCGCACACCCTAGAGCTTTCATCCCATTTTAGATGTTTTTGGACAAGGGAAAAGTGGCTTAAGTAGCACTCAACTATGCCCAGTGCCCTTAAGACATGGCTTAACCACTCAAATCTTCACCCAAATCAAAATCAAACACTCAAAAGTGCACCTATATGTTGAAACAAAAACTTAAATGGTGAAACTGTATGTTGGGTGTGCTTGGACTAGAAGGAATTTTTCAAGTGTCAAAAGTGACTAAAATTAGCACCCAAGTTTGAATGTGAATAAGCATAATGACAAAGGCATAGGAATGGTGTTTGATTGTTCACTAACAAAATTTTATTGACAAAAGTACTTGGAGGAGGTGCTTTAGAAGACAATGGATCGTGTTTTAGTGTCAACAACAACAAAGAAAGGTGTTTGTTGTATGTCGGCAGGTTTCTAGCCTTTGTTAGCAGCAAAGATAGTGTTCAATTATGCATGAAAGCAGACCTGCTTTTATGATGGCACACTACTATACTTGCACTATAGCCTTATTTTCATACATATATTAGATTGAAACAATCAAGAATGAAAATCATCTAGTTGTGTGATATGGAGATCTGAGGGTAAAATTCTAGAGTTTCTCAAGGCATGTAACAACAATTCTTCAAATATTGTTCATTTGCAGCCTTTTGTAAGAGCTTTCATATCTTTACCATTGTGCTGAAGTTTTGACATGCTTTCAAGTTCAAAATTAATATCAAGCTAAAATTTGAAGGATTGGTTATTTTTACTTGGCTGTTGATTTTCCCTCCTTCAAATGGCTTAAGCTGAAAAAAAGAGCCTCCCATCCACACTCTTGTAGACCTCCAACTCATCTAGAGTTTTGCCTCTGATGCCTTTGTTTGTTGCCATCCTCTCTATGCATAAGGAAGGCCTGCCAAGACCTCCTCATCAGCCTTAAGTGTATTAGAGAAGTAAAATTTTGGGTTTAGATGGCACATTGAGACATGTATTGGCTGGTGCAGTTGATTTGTCCATGTACAATCAATGATACACCAAATGATGTCCTTTTCTATTACCACGCCATAGTAATGCAAAATGACCTCATAGAGGTAACCCATTAGCATGCCATCTTCAGCCACCAAATGCAAAACCTTCACCAAAGGTTCTATCACCTAGAAAATTGAAAAATAAATTTTAAATTATTAGAAAAGTAAAAAACAATAACTAAAATTTATGTAAGAGCAAAACAAAAAACCACAAATAGATAAATCCCTATAAAAGTTATGTTTGTAATTCTTACTTACCCTAAGTATCTCCACTAAATTTTTATGAAAACCTCATCAAAAATAGTTTTTGCAGCCTTCACTGAAATTTTTTTGGAATATGGAGAGTTTGTCTAGGCATTGCTCATGAACATCTACTTGAGAGAAGGAATTGAGGATATGATGCTCTATGTAGTGTCCCCTTCTAGTTGACATTGACATATCGGCAGGATTAGCCTATTAGCGGCTCTCGTAGGCTAATGAGGCATGGTGAGAGAGTCATCTGACAGTCATTTGGTGATTATTTGGCTCAGTATTTGATTGGAGTAAGGTTTTCCATTAGATATCATTATTATTTCTATTTATGGAAACCTTATATTATAATTTGATGTTGAGATGCACTTTATTAATTATATTATATTTTCATATTTTATAAAGTGCTAATAATTAAAAATATATTGGAATCTTCTAGAAGTCGAAAATTAATATTATTCTATTTGGGCCGACCTCTAGAGGAAATGCATAAATAGACATTGAGGTTTCATTCTTCACCATCCAGATTTGATGTTGATGATTGGTGATTTCTCCTTGAGCATTTGTGGAGCCAAGTGGTCTGCAGATAATCAATTGATCTTTGGGAACGATAAAACTCATTGATTGCATAACTGAGGGAGTGAAATATCTCTTGAAGGGTTGCAGGTTGGAGGTGATACTTTAGTCACTTCATTGGGCAAATTTGTGGCCAAGGGCCAATTTTGAAGACTATAATTTTGGAGACAATTTGCATTGAAGATTATCATTTTGTGGCATCGATTATTTTGAAGAGAAGGATCAGATTTTTATTGAAGAATATCTGAAGCTAAATCTGAAGCAAACAGGGACACCATTGGAGACACATTTGAATTCATTGGAGCTCATATATGCATCGATTTCTCTTGGAGATTGGAGCGCTCCATTTCTAGATGCTTGCTGATTGTGTTTGGAGTCATTGGAGGTTTGGAATCATTGTGAATTATTTTATTTCTTCATTCATATCAAAACAGGGGCGACTTCTTCAAAAATTCGATTTGGTTTCTCAAGGCCTTCAACTCACAAGATATTGATTGCTTCCTCCTTGGGGATTCAAGGCGCCATCAAGCTTCAGGTTGCTTTGTGTTATTTCATGATGTTTCATGTCATTTAGATGCATTTTGGAAGTCACTGTTGTAGGTGAAAGTTCATATCAGATTCAAGCATTTTGTCATATGTATGTAAGCCAAGAGTCTTGGCATTTTCATTCCCATTGTCATTGTAAGAAGTTTGCATTATTAATAATACATTAAAGTTGGGAGTCCTCTATTGAAACTAGTTCATTTGAATTGTGTAAAAGGATGTATGCCAACCGTTTGACATAATGTCTTAAGCTGTAGCTGCATATTTAGCTCATGAAACTGCATCTATTGCATTTGAAAACACAAAAAGAGAATCTGCATTGCATCTAGGACCTTGTCTAACCATCATAGAAGTCTTTGCAAGTAGTTTATGCATTGGATATCATTGGAAGAACATTTATATCAGACTGAAACAATCAGACCAGCAAGTTACTAGTGTGCATGTGAATTGTTTGACAAAATTACAAGCTGCAAATTAAGGGCAAATTGTGATCAGTTTGAGCAAGGCTCATTACACTCTACAAAGTGAGGAAATTGGTGGCAAATTCTATCACCCCTTATCAAACAAGCTCCTTTCCATTCGTGAACTCTCTCATCAAACTAAGGACCCAAGTATGGTTGTAGATAAATTTCATAATTTGTCTAGCATCTTCAACCACACTTTTCCAATCTACCCAATGTACTCAAGCATCAAACCCAAGCAATGTGCAGCACAAGAACTCCAACAAATAGTGGGATGCCTTTGTAGAATAAGTCTCCCTGTAGTTATATATGCTGCTCATGGTCCATGATGATTTAGACAGCATTCTCAATCCCAACCTCCTAAATCACCCACTCTGACAAATTGGACAAAGTATTAGCACTCTTAATTCATGCAAGGCATCTCCAAACTTCAAGCACACCATCCCACTCAATGCCACTAAAAAGTTAATGAATCTCGGTCCTACCATCTATCCATCCACCAAATAAAATGTTGCAACCCTTATCTCCCCTGATATCAACTATAAGTTGTGTATTTTTTATAGTTTCATTTGGTAATGGACCATAAATCCCTTAGCCATTGGTGTCTTAAACCCCTTAACAGCAACTATTAATGCATTTACCAACTCTTCCCAATATGAGTTGTTCACCAAATTGAAGGTTATATCATCATAGTACCAACAATTTGTTGTTGCCTTACCAATCTCATGGTGTTTCTCTTTGTCCCAAGTGGTACCTTGAAGCTAAGGTTATGCCCCTAGAAAATTGTGAGGAATAAAGATATTTGGTCAAGAATGAAGATGACTAGAACTCTCATTAGAGAGGAACACGGGTGCTGAATGCATGGGCCAATAAAAGTCGTAGATGAATAGGGATTGGAACTCATCACTGTTACCTTTGCTTCCCTTGTCCTCTTCCTTTGTGTCTTTTTTGTATTATTACCGGCAAGTAGGGTGTCTATTTCTCTCCTCACTTCATCAATCACTGAAGGGCACGCCTTCACATCATGTCAAGGAATTCAAGCAAGGTGAAATTTTAAACTATTGATTCCTCCTCACATTGTAAACCTGCAAAAATTATAAGTCAACATGCCCTTGGTCTCATCAGTCGTGCAATGCTTCCAGCAAGGTGTTTCTTGCCACTGCCTTGCATTGAACTTGCCATTGTAAATTTTGTACATAGAAAACAGAAAATTAGTAAGTTTTTGAATTTTCAAAATGAAATTTAATTAAAAAAAAAAACGAATGCGAAAACATGTAAAAGATAAATGAGAAGACAGCACTAGTGGGGAAAAAGGGCATCATAACAGCTGGATTCTCAGAATTCGACATTTCAATTTTTTTTAAAAGGAAAAAATTAGAAAAAGAAAGAAGCAAAAGAAGTGAAATGAAATCATGTTTTAAAGCCTAGAACGTCTTTTTTTCATGAAAACAAGTTCAGGCAAGGGACTCACGAGTTTTTGTCTAAGACTCCTCGATTTTTGCACAAAACCTAGTCATTACTCAACAAATACTCAGCAAAGACTCGGCCTGCAAATCTCACACAAGTCATGCATTTAGATTTCTAACCCACAAGTTTGACTAACGTTATGTGACTTAAGCCAAGGTTTCTAACTATGATATGGAAGGCATTTCCCTTTCTAAAACAAAAGGTTACAACACTATTGGCACTCTGCAGTCCACATGTGAGTAGATCAATGTTTCTCCAAGGTTCTAGGATGAAAATCCATAGGGACACAATTTTGGGTTCATTCTCAGTTCATCAAACATATAAAAATCAAAATTATATATTTGCAAACTAAAAAACAGAAATTAAATTTAAATAACCACATAATATACATATAAAAAAAAAATAACCATAAAAAATTTGTAAGTTCACATGTACTTCAATACTAAAAAGTAAAAACCATAACCCATTTAAAAAGGCACTAGAAAGTAAACCATGTATCATTTTTTATAACATTTAGCAAGCAATAATTGCTTTTTACAAAGAAATACAGCAGGTAATATACTTTGACTTACCGTAAAAAGACAAGCCCTATAACCTCTTGACAGCTGTATAATTAAAATAGTAACAACGTTAACAATAATAACACCACCACCAAAACACCTTCATTGAGAACACAAATAGCAACTTTAATGAGGCATTTGTGAAGGATGGCTTTATTGATTGAGTCAAGTGAGGGAGGGCGGTTAATTTATTTGTATCGGTGGGTGAAGAACAAGAATGAAAGTGAAAAGTGTTGCATGTTGTGGCATGGGTGAAGAGACTACTGCAATCCCATGGAAGACAAAGAGAAAAGATACATGAAAAAAGGCCTAGGTTCCATCCACATTCATCCAAGACAAATCCAGCCCTATATAATGAGATCTTGGGTGTCCCAATAGTCAAATTGACCCACGAACCAAACTGAGTTCAAACCGGACCCAACTCTGGGCCCCTAGGCGAACAAACTAGTAACATAGATTTTTTTCATATAAAAATTACCCACCTTTTTTTATGCACCAAATGGAGCAACTTGTCTAGTCCTAAAAAAAATTGTACATGCCTTCCAAGTCCTCAAATCCCCAAAACATTAGAGTAGACCTTAGTGGTTTGCACTAAAGATGTTACAATAAAGTTTGGTGGCACTTAAATGGAACCATGTCAAACCTGCTTAGATTGTCTCATGGCTCTAGAAAAGTGTGGGGCACCTAGTGAAGATGGGTTAATGATACTCAAGAGAGTGTTTCAAAGTACCACAAACCATACAACATTAGTCAACACTATCACAAGCAATGAGAATGGACTTGGCAATATCACAAGAATTGTACTTTTAAAATCCACCCAAATTAATCCTAGACATCTAGCATGGAGGATCAAAAGAGAAATAACTATAGCTATGTATAGAATCAAAGAAGGCTATAAGTATGATGGACTTAGAAAGGCAATGATTATGGGCACACATGGAAGCAAAGAAGCAAACAATATGGATATTCTTGGCATTAGAAGGGTTATGGCTATGGACATTCATGGTATCAATGAAGCAATAAGTATTAAGTACAATTATGCCCAATCTCAATGGAATATCATAGATGTATGAAAATGAATTAGAGAAGCATAGAGGATGCGTGGATTTATCAAAGACTAGCATCTCTAAAATTCTTATTTAGATTGATAGATAATCATGCTCAGTACCACTTATCATCAATTACCAAGAAATCATATTATTTCAATTCTTCTCATGTTAAGAGGATGATAAATGTTAAGGAACTTCAAAAATCAAAGAGGTAGAGTATCATCCAATTAGGGCTATGGTATTATTATATAAATGGCTTATAGAGTAGCTAACTTGTGCTACATGTAACCAATGTTTAGGTATGATGGACCAATAATTGAGTTTTGAATTGGATCAAAGGAATCAAATGTACAATAAATTATAGTTGGTAGTTAAATTAGTCATCCTCAAGCATAAAGGGTTTATCCTTCCCCACTATTATTATATGAAGGGCTATGTATAGAGGTGTAATGTCCCCATTTCACAACACCTTCTGTCAGTTAGGGTTGATCAGGAAACACTTACTATTTTTAGTAGGGGGTCTAACACAACGCTTCAGCCTTCAGTGAGCCATCTTGGGCATCTCAGTATCTCTCTGGCTCAGGTTTCAAGGTGCATTACTACTATTTTTAGTACTTACTAAAAATAGTAAGTCAATTAGGGTTGATCGGACTTGGCAGGCTAGCTCTGGTCAAGCTAGTCAATGTGCATATTCTGAGGATTAAGTCACTTCGAGGGATTTATTTTAATATTTGAGTGTACTTTGGAAAATGTGCTTTAAAAAGTGACTTTATAATGTTAAATTAAAAAAAGGGGACATAAGGGGACTCAATTAAAAAAAAGTGACCAAGGGCGCCTAGTCTATTCACTTCAAGTTGTTTTTTAAAGTGAAATTATATTATATCTCCTTGGGGCACCCAAACTATGGAGGGAAAAGAATTTAAAATTAAATTAAATCAAAGTAAATGAATTTGGGGTGCATTCTAGGGTTGCTGGAGAAAACTTAATAAAATATCATTTTGGAGGCTCATTTGAACAGGTTGGAGTTTGAGTTTTTTACAGGGATGCTACTGGTGTGGTGCTAGCGTATTGAAGACAGAATTGAGGACGTAGCCCCTCAAGTTCTAAGACTTGTCTTGGCAGTGAGAGACTTGCTCAGACTTGTGCTGGGTGATTTCATTCAGAGATCACAATTGGGTTAAATGATGAAGATTTACCAATATTTCTGATTGCATTTTAGTAGTTTTGGGATGTGCGACTGCTGGATTTTGGTGTGTTTTAATCATTTTTATAGAAGACTTTACTTTGGACCTGAATCTAGTTATTTGCTCATTGCTCACTATCGGTTGAAGATATTATTCTAGGTATTGATCCATTGGAAGGCCCTTCTCTTGCTGAAAGTTTTGAGTACTAGATTGTAATTTTTGGGTGAAGATTTGAATTTTCTAAAGCAGGTTGAGCTTCTCCAGGCGATGCCAGGCGATGCAAGGCTGAAACTGATAATTTGCTCATATTCCTCATTGGCTCGAGATTTCATTCTGGGTATTTAAAATATCTTATTTCCTATCTAGGGCGCCCCCTTCAAAGCTGGTTGCAGATTTTTTTAGTGAAGGATTTATTTTTCTAGAGCAAAGTCACCCTTCTTGGATTGTATGGCCTTCTCAGTTGCTGTGCACAGGGTTTGTTGGACTGAAAGGTGGTTTATTCATCATTTTCAAGTACCCTTTTGCTTGCTAAAAAGGACTATACAGCTGGGTTGCGTCAGTATGCAACTTGGGTGAAGGCGCATTTGCAAGAGAGCTTCATATATTGCTGTTCTGGTGCTTTTTCCAGGTCTGAAATAACTTTATCTTGCTGCTGTTAGTGATATTGTATGTCTGAAAAAATATTGGGAAGAAAATCAGGAATTTTCTTAGTTTCTGAAGGCTCTATCTTGTTTATTTTTTGACTTCCAATATTATTCCTTTTATGTACTCCTTGAATATATCACATGCATTATAAACCCCTTTCAATACATTGTCAAACACTGCCAAAACGATTCAAACAGCAATCCACATACAGGGGAAAAACAAAAAAGAAAAAATTGGGGTAGTTTATTACAAGAGGCATCTATGATTGTGAAAGGGCAAAGAGATATTAATTATGAATTGTTTCTATTGAGTAGCTGAGGTAGTAAGTCTAGATCTCATAGAGGGAGATATCTTGAAGTGATTCCTTCTTGAAGTATGTTATGGTGTAAACCTTCCTTAAGGGTGTGTTTGTTTCTATTTAAATTTCCATTTCTATTTTAAATATACTTCAGATTATGGCACATTAGCCCATACTACATCTTGTGTCGTGTATTCTTGTTATTAATCTGCAAACTTTTTTATATTAGATGTTTGGAGCACATAAGGTAAAGTAGGAACCAATTCGGTGGGTCTTGGAAGTCAATTGTAGACCGTGCCATTTGAAATTAATTGCATTCCTAAGGTAAAGCATCAAACGCCTTTGGTTTTGATAAGGAATTGCTTCTCTAGGTAGTGATGATCCTCTTAAGACCTTGTACAAACAATAATATATCCTAATAGATTAAACACCTGAAAAATATAGAATTTATCCATCTCCACCTCGTAGAGAGACACAAATCCTATCACCATGCAGAATATTATTCACCTCATTTTCCAAGTAGCCCATATCTCTTTCAAACATTTAGATTTTAGATTGTTATTCAAATTCCATATATTTAGATTTGAGGTGTTTTATTTAGAAAGGCTGTATTTAAATCAAGAATATGACATATTAAAAAGAAATAAACATTATCTATATGGTCCAATACACTAAATTCATATTGAAACGATGTCAAGGAGTTAATTATTTGAATAACACACCTCAACCGGTGAATTTTGCAAAAACATTCTGGCCAATTCAAATGTAACACAATGGCCCTCTTCAATCTCAATGTCAAAATTCCAATAATAAAAACAAATTTTTGGTTGCACACGGCCATACATTTAAAATTCTCCAACAATTGTCCAATGGAGATAAAACTTTTTCTCGAAAAATAAATATAGGTTACTGTTATCAACCTAAAACTCTGTAAAATGATTTACTCCTATCTGAAACTCAAAAATACAGAGTCATGCAAGCATCAATGCAAAGCCTCAAATATTTACTTCTCTAGAATCATTGCTTTGAAATCTGAAACGTCATTCTAACATGATAAGAGCTTCTAGTTATAAAAGTAAACCAAAAAGTTTTAAACATCAATTCAAAGCCCAGAATGCAAACGTCAAATCCGACAGGTGTCAATACATGTCAAAACCCCTTCATTGTATCGCTGAAGAGTACTGCGGGAAAACTTGTTCTTAAGAGTTGCGCTATTCTTAATGGCTATATTTTCAATTAAAATGCGAATCATTCAATTACCTGTCAAGATCTAAAATATAACCGAATAAACATAGCTCGCCATCGAGAATCAAGGTTCAAAATTAGGAACTTTCAAAACTATACTATCCAACCTTCAATGACACCGTGCTACCTATTATAGAGTTGAATTGTTGTTACCGGATTATGAAGGACACTGCTATTAGATTGTCTAGTAGCAATTATTAAAAGACTTCTTAGCAAAGTAACGCCTACAAGCTACTGTCCATATATCCAGCTAAAATTCAAATGGAATAGAAAACTGTGAGCTTGGGCTTGGGCTTGGGCTTGGTTTGTATTTGGGCAAAGTAAAACAAGCAAAACCCAATAGAGAAGTTAGAGAAATTACTAAACTGGACTAGACTAGAATAGTTGAATAGAGTTCAAATAATTGGCCAACTTTGGAGGGAATACTAGACTGGTTTGGACGAGAATGGTTGAATAGAGTTTAAATAATTGACTAGCTTATTCACTTGGATGTTTGAATGGCCAAACCCATTTGGCCGGCTAAAATTCAAATGAGGCATAGTACTGTTGGCTTAGTCTTGGGCTAGTTTGTGTTTGGGCCAAGTAAAGCAAGTGAAACTCAGTTGAAAAGTTACAGAGAATACTCGACAAGACTAGACTAGAATGATTGAGCGAAGTTTAGACAATTAGATATGTCACTCAGTCAGATGGGTGCTTGAATGGCCAAATCCAATCCCCAGATAATGCAATGCAATGTTGGGGCATGCTCAATACCATTTTACTTGTATAAATAAAAAATATCGAGTAGAGTTTGTAAGGTGAAACCTGTACTATTCCGGTATGATCCCGCAAATTGAAAAACGTAAGTGAGGAGTGAAGGCGGTGAAGAGCAACCCATCCGCAGAGCCTGACTCGCTTGCCTATGTCTTCTCCACTCAATTCCCCACACCCCTCTTTTCTGCTCACCCATTCCATATCCAACTCCTTCTCCATCTCCATATCCATCTCCCTCTCCTTTTCTGCTTTATACCAGCACGACCTCGTCCTCCTCCTCGTCCTCAAAGGAGAAAATGGAACTGGAAATCGACATGATATGCCATGAAAGCACAATAGGGAAGATGATGGTACTGGTGGTCTCAGAACTACTCTCCCCGCGTATGCCATAGCTATCGCCATCTTAAATCCCTCGGCTCACCGCCCTCTACCTGAAATTGAAAAAAAAAAACGATTTGCCAATCTACCCGATAATAAATCAAACTTCTGCTTCCAAGAACAGGATTAAATCAGGCGATGCTTCCACGCCTCATGTTCATGTTCTTGCCATGGCCGCCAGCGGATAAGAATTTCGAACTATTACCTAATAAACTCCATTGCCAATGTAGAGACGAAAAATTGCTACCTAGCGTTTTTACCCCTAGTCTTGCATCCGGTAGTATCCCCTATACAAAAAACAATTTGAACATTTGGCATACTAGCCTATTCTTTGATTTTACACCTCATTTTATTTTTGATATCCTTTAGTCTCAAATACACGTATCTTTATGAGTTTTGAACACTTACTTGTATAGTAGTATTTTTGTTGATATGCATGTATATTGTAGAAAAAAAAAATTAATTTTGGTATTTATCTTTCATTTCACTTCGTAAATTCATACAATCTTGTGTTTAAATGATTAAAAATGATTTTTATAAGTTTATTAAATAGAATAAATTATTAAATGAATATAAAGAATGGAGCGATATATAATAATGCTTAGAAATACACAAGCAATATGATAAACAAATATTATTAGTTACTCTATCACTTATTTTATTTTTTTTAGTTGCATTCATATTTCACCCAATATTCACTCTTTACACATTTCTCAAGGTAGTCAATCTCCAATCTTTTTCATTTCTTATGGAGTTTGATCATTATTAAGGAATCTTTTTGTTTAACCTCCTCAAGACAAACCCCCTAACACGCTTTTGTCATCATATTGTCTTGATATCAAACTCTAATTGCAAGTATGATTTGTAGAGTTGTTGAGGACATTGGTGTGGCTACATATGATGCTAAGTAGTAGAGAGACAAAATCGTGATCATACGAATGCCACCACTCTAGCCCAAACAAGAGCACCAAAAAAATTAGTCCACCTACCATAAAGCATGAGGATAAAGAAAATATAAGGTCCAAATTCCTCCTCTTGATTCAAATAGTTTAGAACAAACAACAAAGCTACACCAATGTTAAAAAGATTATGTCATTCTATACCTTTCATCTCTCATATTTCAATAAGCAATGTGTAATGTGTATTCTTAATTTCAATTAAATTGAAATGAAAGGTTATGTTTTTATATTCACTTTCAAGTATTGAATTAAGAATAATCAAATAGAGGTAAAAAAATATTTTAGACCGCATCCTTTTCATCTTTTTCATTTTAGTGAACCTAACAACGTACATGACTCAAGACAATTTTACCTTCAAACGCTTCTTGTTGGAACTTATCATTTTGTCATTTGAGTTTAAAGTTAAAAAAATTATAAAGTTTAAATTTGTTAATCTTTTAGCCCTCCCTTCCCCCTAAGGTTTTGCTTTATAATTTTTGAACTTTTATTTTAGCTCATTAATTATTGCATTTCTCTTCATTTCCACTCAAAAACCCTTTTCATTATTTATTCCTTATTTATACTATATTGAATGCCTTCGTAGAATCCTTTACTCACACCCTTATGATGTTTTATTATTTCTTCCGCTAGTGACTCTTCCTTATAGGCATCTTCGTGCTCTCCAGAGTCATATTTAATACTTATTATGTCCTCTAATTCCTCTAAGTATACTCATTTGGCACTCCCTTATCCTCCTTCCTAATGCATTATTTAAGCCACCCAATATATGACATATGGTGCTAATGGCACTCCTATTGATCACACATCTTATCAAGCCTTTGCCTTTACCTACTTCTCACCAATCTAAATTGATTATTTTAAAAGTAGTTTCTACTACCCTCATTAGCCTTTCCTTTGCATCCCAAAAGCATTTACTCTTGCAAAGATAACATAATGTTATTAAGCCAAAAATCATAGTCATGAGATGCATATTATAGGTCAAACCTATTAGGTATTGGTTTGATGACAAAAGGACCCAACCCCCCAACCAACCTTACCAAGCATTAGTCTTAACTTACCACTAAGGTTTTGAAAGAGCATGACCTTGGTGACTAGCTTCAAAGTACTTCAGCTAGGATATCTCTATGGGATCTAATGCACACATTTCATACTCTAGGAATATCTTATAGAAAACATTATTATCACATCACTATGAAAATACTAGAGGTCACAACAATGTTAGAATCAATCTAAAATAATAAGGACGTAATCACATTTAATTCTCACAACCTTTCTCTATTTGATGAAATTTTACCGTTGCAAATAGTAACAGTATATGGGACAACAACCAACAAATACACTTTAATTGACAATGAATTAGGGTTGAATGTTTGTAGTACAAATTTTTTGCATAAAATCAAGAGAGAAATTTAATGGGCTTGATAATGTAGGATGAAAAAATACATGCGTCATCAATTTTCCCTTTGTGTTAGGAACCATTACATTAGATAGTATGTTTCATGTAACATTAGGATCATTATCTTGTAATGTCCTCCAACAATGCACATGGATCCACACTATGAGAGTAGTCCCCTCCACCCTACATCACTCTAAAAATTAGTGTGTTGAGATGTGTACACATAATTACAAGCATAAGAGAACAAGCTAAACTATATAACCTATCCTACTCAAAATGCATGCAATACTCAAGATAAAAGCAAAAGAGAGTAAATATTGATGATAACATAATAAAAGTTACCAACATTTACTCTTATTGACCAAGATATGGTGGTTGTGCTCAAGTATTATGGATTTGGTGGTACGTAAGTGCTTTTACCTATAGCATAACATTGCATTTCATTGAGTCTTGATAATGGCTTACGATGAGGCCAATTTATAGATTTGTAGCTCAAGGATTAGATGGAGAGGATTAAAATGAGAGATCAAGGGCTCAAATTGGTTGAGACCCTTAGAGGAATGAGAGGAGGACAAGTGTCTTTTCTTAGTTGGTGGATGGGGAAGAGCCCGAGATTAAAGGGGAATCTATGATTGAGAATCCCCTTAGAGAAAGTGGAGGTATGAGATGGAATAGGGGTACTTGGGAGTAACCAATGGGGATGGGCAAGTCCTTTGTCCCATGTGACATGGTACCAATGCTCATGTCACATATAAAAAGGGGTCATGCCTTGCCATTCCAATATACATACATTAGGATGTACAATATTTGAAGGAATTTTACCAACGTTAATATGTGCAAGTGAAGGAATGGTTTGACAGGGAGTAGTTGATTAGAGCTTCTAGGTTCTTATTGCATCCTTTGCAATCCTTGTTTGTACTTAGATCAATCTATTAGCCTCATTTTATCACCATAAAATTAAAAAATATATATATTAAAATGATAGTTATTGTCATGCATGGAACACCTTTGTTGAGTCAATTCTAGTTATAAAATGATAGTGTCACATTTTTTCCATGCTAGTTGGTGCAGGAGCATGCGGGTGGACCAACAATCGACACCAACCAAAAATATTGTTGGTTTTGTTTTCGCAATTTTGGTTTAATTTAGTTTGGTTTCTCTTGCTCTGATTCAGTCCCTAAACCTCTTATATTTGATACTCTAATGAGATATAGAGCTTTGATGGAAATTTTTCAAATGTTGTATTTGCAACTGCCTTGTTGTATGCGGAATGTGAAGCATAGCCTGAGTACATAAACTATTTGACCCAATGTCGATTGCAGAGTATGCACACATGGATTGGTCAAAGGTCTTGAAGGATTTAAATTTATAATCGTTGGCCAACTTGATTTTCACCTACGAAATAACATTCTTGAATTTTAAAGTGAATGATTTTAGTATATCTTTTAATTTCCATTGAAGATGGGTCGATGAACTTCAGGAACATTCATCTAAATCTGTGAACTGATGAGGAGGCGCCATGTTTAAAAGAAATTTCAAATTAAAATATGAGCAACACAAAGAGGTAACATCTCACATACCCGAGCATTCCACTCACAAGTGTTTACTTCATGAACAAAAGGAAGACAAAGGCATGAAGCAAGTGGGAGGCCATGGGTGATATTTATTTTGTTTGAATCAAGACAAAGTGGAAACAAAAGGGTGCCAATTAATGAATATGTTAAGCTGCTACTAGGAATTCCAACATGCCGAGCATCATAGGGAAGATAGAACAAAAAAAAAACTCAGTGCAACCACAATGGAAGGGAAGTAATACGAATAAGGGAAGATTTACATGGTACTCAAAAGTATATTTGGTGAAAATAAACTGGGAAAAAAGTCTATGAATTGCATTAGGAGAGTGAGTACAAAGGACAAAAATTCATAGAAAAAGGATTCAATTGACAAGGTTGCATGGGAGGAAACTAAAGAAAAAATGGATTTGTTATGTAGTTCATATAGGTTCAATCATCTAAAGGTGGACACAAGGTAATGGATACCAAAGTTAGAGATAGTGCATAGTATAACAAGGCCATAAAATTAATCTAAATAAATGTAGGCACCAAAGAGCCCCCTAAATGGTGAAAAATGGAGATTGCTAAGTTAAGGAATGACTTGCAGAAGTTTTTAATCTCTTGTGTGACTATAAGGATATTTTTCCTAGGGGATATTAAGAAATGAAATCCCTATACCTAGATATTGGCCATCGAGAATCAAGGTTCAAAATTGGGAACTTTGAAAACTATACTATCCAACCTTCAATGACACCGTGCTACCTATTGTAGAGTTGAATTGTTGTTACCGGATTATGAAGGACACTGCTATTAGATTGTCTAGTAGCAATTATTAAAAAACTTCTTAGCAAATTAACGCCTACAAGCTACTGTCCATATATCCAGCTAAAATTCAAATGGAATAGAAAACTGTGAGCATGGGCTTGGGCTTGGGCTTGGGCTTGGTTTGTATTTGGGCAAAGTAAAACAAGCAAAACCCAATTAAGAAGTTAGAGAAATTACTAAACTGGACTGACTAGAATAGTTGAATAGAGTTCAAATAATTGGCTAACTTTAGAGAGAATAATAGACTGGTTTGAACGAGCATAGTTGAATAGAGTTTAAATAATTGACTAGCTTATTCACTTGGATGTTTGAATGGCCAAACCCATTTGGCCAGCTAAAATTCAAATGAGGCATAGTACTGTTGGCTTAGTCTTGGTCTAGTTTGTGTTTGGGCCAAATAAAGCAAGTGAAACTCAGTTGAAAAGTTACAGAGAATACTCGACAAGACTAGACTAGAATGATCGAGCGAAGTTTAGACAATTAGATAGGTCACTCAGACAGTTGGGTGCTTGAATGGCCAAATCCAATCCCCAGATAATGCAATGCAATGTTGGGGCGTGCTCAATACCATTTTACTTGTATAAATAGAAAACATCGAGTAGAGTTTGTAAGGTGAAACCTGTACTATTCCGGTATGATCCCGCAAATTGAAAAACGTAAGTGAGGAGTGAAGGCGGTGAAGAGCAACCCATCCGCAGAGCCTGACTCGCTTGCCTATGTCTTCTCCACTCAATTCCCCACACCCCTCTTTTCTACTCACCCATTCCATATCCAACTCCTTCTCCATCTCCATATCCATCTCCCTCTCCTTTTCTGCTTTATACCAGCACGGCCTCGTCCTCCTCCTCGTCCTCAAAGGAGAAAATGGAACTGGAAATCGACATGATATGCCATGAAAGCACAATAGGGAAGATGATGGTACTGGTGGTCTCAGAACTACTCTCCCCGCGTACGCCATAGCCATCGCCATCTTAAATCCCTCGGCTCTTTGCCTTCTACCTGAAATTGAAAAAAAATAACGATTTGCCAATCTACCGATAATAAATCAAACTTCTACTTCAGAGAGCAGGATTAAATCAAGCGATGCTTCCACGCCTCATGTTCATGTTGTTGCCATGGCCGCCAGCAGATAGGAATTTTGAACTATTACCTAATAAACACCATTCCCAATGTAGAGACGAAAAATTGCTCCCTAGCATTTTTCCCCCTAGTCTTGCATCCGGTAGTATCCCCCATACGACAAAACAATTTGAACGTATAGCATACAAACTAGCCTATTCTTGATTTTACACCTCATTTTATTTTTGGTATCCTTTAGTCTCACATACTTTGTATATTTAGACTTAAATACATATCTTTATGAGTTTTGAACACTTAGAGTATCTTGTATGGTAGTACGTTTGTTGATATGTATGTATACTGTAGAATTTATTTTTTAATTTTGGTATTTATTTTTCATTTCACTTTGTAAATTCATACAATCTTGTGTTTAAATGATTAAATTTTTTTTTATAAATTTATTAAAGAGAATAAATTATTGAATGAATATAAAGAATGGAGCAATATATAAGAATGTTTAAAAATACACAAGTAATATGATAAACAAATATTATTAGTTACTTCATCACTTATTTTACTTTTATTAGTTGCATTTATATTTCATCTAGTATTCACTCTTTACACATTTCTCAAGGTAGTCAATCTCCAATCTTTTTCATTTCTTATGGAGTTTGATCATTATTAAGGAATCTTTTTGTTTAACCTCCTCAAGACAAACCCCCTAACACACTTTTGTCATCATATTGTCTTGATATCAAACTCTAATTGCAGTATGATTTGTAGAGTTGTTGAGGACGTTGGTGTGGCTACATATGATGCTAAGTAGTAGAGAGACAAAATCATGATCATAGGAATGCCACCACTCTAGCCCAAACAAGAGCACAAAAAAAATTAGTCCACCTACCATAAAGCATGAGGATAAAGAAAATATAAGGTCCAAATTCCTCCTCTTGATTCAAATAGTTTAGAAGAAACAACAAAGCTACACCAATGTTAAAAAGATTATGTCATTCTATACCTTTCATCTCTCATATTTCAATAAGCAATGTGTAATGTGTATTCTTAATTTCAATTAAATTGAAATGAAAGGTTATGTTTTTATATTCACTTTCAAGTATTGAATTAAGGATAATCAAATAGAGGTAAAAAAATATTTTAGACCGCATCCTTTTCATCTTTTTCATTTTAGTGAACCTAACAACGTACATGACTCAAGACAATTTTACCTTCAAACGCTTCTTGTTGGAACTTATCATTTTGTCATTTGAGTTTAAAGTTAAAAAAATTATAAAGTTTAAATTTGTTAATCTTTTAGCCCTCCCTTCCCCTAAGGTTTTGCTTTATAATTTTTGAACTTTTATTTTAGCTCATTAATTATTGCATTTCTCTTCATTTCCACTCAAAAACCCTTTTCATTATTTATTCCTTATTTATACTATATTGAATGCCTTCGTAGAATCCTTTACTCACACCCTTATGATGTTTTATTATTTCTTCCGCTAGTGACTCTTCCTTATAGGCATCTTCGTGCTCTCTAGAGTCATATTTAATACTTATTATGTCCTCTAATTCCTCTAAGTATACTCATTTGACACTCCCTTATCCTCTTCCTAATGCATTATTTAAGCCACCCAATATATGACATATGGTGCTAATGGCACTCCTATTGATCACACATCTTATCAAGCCTTTGCCTTTACCTACTTCTCACCAATCTAAATTGATTATTTTAAAAGTAGTTTCTACTACCCTCATTAGCCTTTCCTTTGCATCCCAAAAGCATTTACTCTTGCAAAGATAACATAATGTTATTAAGCCAAAAATCATAGTCATGAGATGCATATTATAGGTCAAACCTATTAGGTATTGGTTTGATGACAAAAGGACCCAACCCCCCAACCAACCTTACCAAGCATTAGTCTTAACTTACCACTAAGGTTTTGAAAGAGCATGACCTTGGTGACTAGCTTCAAAGTACTTCAGCTAGGATATCTCTATGGGATCTAATGCACACATTTCATACTCTAGGAATATCTTATAGAAAACATTATTATCACATCACTATGAAAATACTAGAGGTCACAACAATGTTAGAATCAATCTAAAATAATAAGGACGTAATCACATTTAATTCTCACAACCTTTCTCTATTTGATGAAATTTTACCGTTGCAAATAGTAACAGTATATGGGACAGCAACCAACAAATACACTTTAATTGACAATGAATTAGGGTTGAATGTTTGTAGTAGAAATTTTTTGCATAAAATCAAGAGAGAAATTTAATGGGTTTGATAATGTAGGATGAAAACATACATGCGTCATTAATTTTCCCTTTGTGTTAGGAACCATTACATTAGATAGTATGTTTCATGTAACATTAGGATCATTATCTTGTAATGTCCTCCAACAATGCACATGGATCCACACTATGAGAGTAGTCCCCTCCACCCTACATCACTCTAAAATTAGTGTGTTGAGATGTGTACACATAATTACAAGCATAAGAGAACAAGCTAAACTATATAACCTATCCTACTCAAAATGCATGCAATACTCAAGATAAAAGCAAAAGAGAGTAAATATTGGTGATAACATAATAAAAAATACCAACATTTACTCTTATTGACCAAGATATGGTGGTTGTGCTCAAGTATTATGGATTTGGTGGTACGTAAGTGCTTTCACCTATAGCATAACATTGCATTTCATTGAGTCTTGATAATGGCTTATGATGAGGCCAATTTATAGATTTGTAGCGCAAGGATTAGATGGAGAGGATTAAAATGAGAGATCAAGGGCTCAAATTGGTTGAGACCCTTAGAGGAATGAGAGGAGGACAAGTGTCTTTTCTTAGTTGGTGGATGGGGAAGAGCCCGAGATTAAAGGGGAATCTATGATTGAGAATCCCCTTAGAGAAAGTGGAGGTATGAGATGGAATAGGGGTACTTGGGAGTAACCAATGGGGATGGGCAAGTCCTTTGTCCCATGTGACATGGTACCAATGCTCATGTCACATATAAAAAGGGTTCATGCCTTGCCATTCCAATATACATACATTAGGATGTACAATATTTGAAGGAATTTTACCAACGTTAATATGTACAAGTGAAGGAATGGTTTGACAGGGAGTAGTTGATTAGAGCTTCTAGGTTCTTATTGCATCCTTTGTAATCCTTGTTTGTACTTAGATCAATCTATTAGCTTCATTTTATCACCATAAAATTAAAAAATATATATATTAAAATGATAGTTATTGTCATGCACGGAACACCTTTGTTGAGTCAATTCTAGTTATAAAATTATAGTGTCACATTTTTTCCCTGCTAGTTGGTGTAGGAGCATGCAGGTGGACCAACAATCGACACCAACCAAAAATATTGTTTTTTTTGTTTTCACAATTTTGGTTTAATTTAGTTTGGTTTCTCTTGCTCTGATTCAGTCCCTAAACCTCTTATATTTGATACTCTAATGATATATAGAGCTTGGATGGAAATTTTTCAAATGTTGTATTTGCAACTGCCTTGTTGTATGCGGAATGTGAAGCATAGCCTGAGTACATAAAATATTTGACCCAATGTCGATTGCAGAGTATGCACACATGGATTGGTCAAAGGTCTTGAAGGATTTAAATTTATAATCATTGGCCAACTTGATTTTCACCTATGAAATAACATTCTTGAATTTTAAAGTGAATGATTTTAGTATATCTTTTAATTTCCATTGAAGATGGGTCGATGAACTTCAGGAACATTCATCTAAATCTGTGAACTGATGAGGAGGCGCCATGTTTAAAAGAAATTTCAAATTAAAATATGAGCAACACAAAGAGGTAACATCTCACATACCCGAGAATTCCACTCACAAGTGTTTACTTCATGAACAAAAGGAAGACAAAGGCATGAAGCAAGTGGGAGGCCATGGGTGATATTTATTTTGTTTGAATCAAGACAAAGTGGAAACAAAAGGGTGCCAAGTAATGAATATGTTGAATGTACGGAGCTGCTACTAAGAATTCCAACAGGCTGAGCATCATAGGGAAGATAGAACAAAAAAAAAACTCAGTGCAACCACAATGGAAGGGAAGTAATACGAATAAGGGAAGATTTACATGGTACTCAAAAGTATATTTGGTGAAAATAACTGGGAAAAAAGTCTATGAATTGCATTAGGAGAGTGAGTACAAAGGACAAAAATTCATAGAAAAAGGATTCAATTGACAAGGTTGCATGGGAGGAAACTAAAGAAAAAATGGATTTGTTATGTAGTTCATATAGGTTCAATCATCTAAAGGTGGACACAAGGTAATGGATACCAAAGTTAGAGATAGTGCATAGTATAACAAGGCCATAAAATTAATCTAAATAAATGTAGGCACCAAAGAGCCCCCTAAATGGTGAAAAATGGAGATTGCTAAGTTAAGGAATGACTTGCAGAAGTTTTTAATCTCTTGTGTGACTATAAGGATATTTTTCCTAGGGGATATTAAGAAATGAAATCCCTATACCTAGATATTGGCCATCGAGAATCAAGGTTCAAAATTGGGAACTTTGAAAACTATACTATCCAACCTTCAATGACACCGTGCTACCTATTGTAGAGTTGAATTGTTGTTACCGGATTATGAAGGACACTGCTATTAGATTGTCTAGTAGCAATTATTAAAAAACTTCTTAGCAAATTAACGCCTACAAGCTACTGTCCATATATCCAGCTAAAATTCAAATGGAATAGAAAACTGTGAGCTTGGGCTTGGGCTTGGGCTTGGCTTGGTTTGAATTTGGGCAAAGTAAAACTAAAAAACCCAATTAAGAAGTTAGAGAAATTACTAAACTGGACTGACTAGAATAGTTGAATAGAGTTCAAATAATTGGCTAACTTTAGAGAGAATAATAGACTGGTTTGAACGAGCATAGTTGAATAGAGTTTAAATAATTGACTAGCTTATTCACTTGGATGTTTGATTGGCCAAACCCATTTGGCCAGCTAAAATTCAAATGAGGCATAGTACTGTTGGCTTAGTCTTGGTCTAGTTTGTGTTTGGGCCAAATAAAGCAAGTGAAACTCAGTTGAAAAGTTACAGAGAATACTCGACAAGACTAGACTAGAATGATCGAGCGAAGTTTAGACAATTAGATAGGTCACTCAGACAGTTGGGTGCTTGAATGGCCAAATCCAATCCCCAGATAATGCAATGCAATGTTGGGGCGTGCTCAATACCATTTTACTTGTATAAATAGAAAACATCGAGTAGAGTTTGTAAGGTGAAACCTGTACTATTCCGGTATGATCCCCCAAATTGAAAAACGTAAGTGAGGAGTGAAGGCGGTGAAGAGCAACCCATCCGCAGAGCCTGACTCGCTTGCCTATGTCTTCTCCACTCAATTCCCCACACCCCTCTTTTCTACTCACCCATTCCATATCCAACTCCTTCTCCATCTCCATATCCATCTCCCTCTCCTTTTCTGCTTTATACCAGCACGGCCTCGTCCTCCTCCTCGTCCTCAAAGGAGAAAATGGAACTGGAAATCGACATGATATGCCATGAAAGAACAATAGGGAAGATGATGGTACTGGTGGTCTCAGAACTACTCTCCCCACGTACGCCATAGCCATCGCCATCTTAAATCCCTCGGCTCTCTGCCTTCTACCTGAAATTGAAAAAAAAAATAATGATTTGCCAATCTACCGATAATAAATCAAACTTCTGCTTCAGAGAGCAGGATTAAATGAAGCGATGCTTCCACGCCTCATGTTCATGTTGTTTCCATGGCCGCCAGCGGATAGGAATTTTGAACTATTACCTAATAAACACCATTCCCAATGTAGAGACGAAAAATTGCTCCCTAGCATTTTTCCCCCTAGTCTTGCATCCGGTAGTATCCCCCATACGACAAAACAATTTGAACGTATAGCATACAAACTAGCCTATTCTTGATTTTACACCTCATTTTATTTTTGGTATCCTTTAGTCTCACATACTTTGTATATTTAGACTTAAATACGTATCTTTATGAGTTTTGAACACTTAGAGTATCTTGTATGGTAGTACGTTTGTTGATATGTATGTATACTGTAGAATTTATTTTTTAATTTTGGTATTTATTTTTCATTTCACTTTGTAAATTCATACAATCTTGTGTTTAAATGATTAAATTTTTTTTTATAAATTTATTAAAGAGAATAAATTATTGAATGAATATAAAGAATGGAGCGATATATAATAATGTTTAAAAATACACAAGTAATATGATAAACAAATATTATTAGTTACTTCATCACTTATTTTACTTTTCTTAGTTGCATTCATATTTCATCTAGTATTCACTCTTTACACATTTCTCAAGGTAGTCAATCTCCAATCTTTTTCATTTCTTATGGAGTTTGATCATTATTAAGGAATCTTTTTGTTTAACCTCCTCAAGACAAACCCCCTAACACGCTTTTGTCATCATATTGTCTTGATATCAAACTCTAATTGCAAGTATGATTTGTAGAGTTGTTGAGGACATTGGTGTGGCTACATATGATGCTAAGTAGTAGAGAGACAAAATCATGATCATACGAATGCCACCACTCTAGCCCAAACAAGAGCACAAAAAAAATTAGTCCACCTACCATAAAGCATGAGGATAAAGAAAATATAAGGTCCAAATTCCTCCTCTTGATTCAAATAGTTTAGAACAAACAACAAAGCTACACCAATGTTAAAAAGATTATGTCATTCTATACCTTTCATCTCTCATATTTCAATAAGCAATGTGTAATGTGTATTCTTAATTTCAATTAAATTGAAATGAAAGGTTATGTTTTTATATTCACTTTCAAGTATTGAATTAAGGATAATCAAATAGAGGTAAAAAAATATTTTAGACCGCATCCTTTTCATCTTTTTCATTTTAGTGAACCTAACAACGTACATGACTCAAGACAATTTTACCTTCAAACGCTTCTTGTTGGAACTTATCATTTTTTCATTTGAGTTTAAACTTAAAAAAATTATAAAGTTTAAATTTGTTAATCTTTTAGCCCTCCCTTCCCCCTAAGGTTTTGCTTTCTAATTTTTGAACTTTAATTTTAGCTCATTAATTATTGCATTTCTCTTCATTTCCACTCAAAAACACATTTCATTATTTATTCCTTATTTATACTATATTGAATGCCTTCGTAGAATCCTTTACTCACACCCTTATGATGTTTTATTATTTCTTCCGCTAGTGACTCTTCCTTATAGGCATCTTCATGCTCTCCAGAGTCATATTTAATACTTATTATGTCCTCTAATTCCTCTAAGTATACTCATTTGACACTCCCTTATCCTCCTTCCTAATGCATTATTTAAGCCACCCAATATATGACATATGGTGCTAATGGCACTCCTATTGATCACACATCTTATCAAGCCTTTGCCTTTACCTACTTTTCACCAATCTAAATTGATTATTTTAAAAGTAGTTTCTACTACACTCATTAGCCTTTCCTTTGCATCCCAAAAGCATTTACTCTTGCAAAGATAACATAATGTTATTAAGCCAAAAATCATAGTCATGAGATGCATATTATAGGTCAAACCTATTAGGTATTGGTTTGATGACAAAAGGACCCAACCCCCCAACCAACCTTACCAAGCATTAGTCTTAACTTACCACTAAGCTTTTGAAAGAGCATGACCTTGGTGACTAGCTTCAAAGTACTTCAGCTAGGATATCTCTATGGGATCTAATGCACACATTTCATACTCTAGGAATATCTTATAGAAAACATTATTATCACATCACTATGAAAATACTAGAGGTCACAACAATGTTAGAATCAATCTAAAATAATAAGGACGTAATCACATTTAATTCTCACAACCTTTCTCTATTTGATGAAATTTTACCGTTGCAAATAGTAACAGTATATGGGACAACAACCAACAAATACACTTTAATTGACAATGAATTAGGGTTGAATGTTTGTAGTACAAATTTTTTGCATAAAATCAAGAGAGAAATTTAATGGGCTTGATAATGTAGGATGAAAAAATACATGCGTCATCAATTTTCCCTTTGTGTTAGGAACCATTACATTAGATAGTATGTTTCATGTAACATTAGGATCATTATCTTGTAATGTCCTCCAACAATGCACATGGATCCACACTATGAGAGTAGTCCCCTCCACCCTACATCACTCTAAAATTAGTGTGTTGAGATGTGTACACATAATTACAAGCATAAGAGAACAAGCTAAACTATATAACCTATCCTACTCAAAATGCATGCAATACTCAAGATAAAAGCAAAAGAGAGTAAATATTGATGATAACATAATAAAAGTTACCAACATTTACTCTTATTGACCAAGATATGGTGGTTGTGCTCAAGTATTATGGATTTGGTGGTACGTAAGTGCTTTTACCTATAGGATAACATTGCATTTCATTGAGTCTTGATAATGGCTTACGATGAGGCCAATTTATAGATTTGTAGCTCAAGTATTTGATGGAGAGGATTAAAATGAGAGATCAAGGGCTCAAATTGGTTGAGACCCTTAGAGGAATGAGAGGAGGACAAGTGTCTTTTCTTAGTTGGTGGATGGGGAAGAGCCTGAGATTAAAGGGGAATCTATGATTGAGAATCCCCTTAGAGAAAGTGGAGGTATGAGATGGAATAGGG
>VDFB02316847.1:0-12085 GCA_007258455.2 Sequoia sempervirens
TTTATTATGTTTTTGTTATTTTTCATGAAAAATCAATTTTGAGAGCAAATTAGCAAAAAATTTGATTTTTTTTTTAAAAGAGGGGTAAAAATTTATTGAATCCAGAAATTCAGTACAAAGTAGAGGACCAATAGCCTAGAAAAAGCAGGACAAACAAAGCCAGCACTAACAGGGGACCTTGGGAAAGGTCCCAGTTACTTCACCATATCTTTCCTAATAATCTCCACAAGCTCTGTCACACTTTGGGGGCAGCTGACCCCACTCACTAATATCCATCCATCCAAGTGGATATTCAAATATTTTTATATTTCTAGAAAGCTCTCTAAATTTCAATAGGGGTCTATTCTTTGTATTTTTAATTTGGATGAAAAATAATTAGACAAAAAAATAGATCTTTGAAAATTAGGGTTTTACAAATATTTGCTTATATCTCACAAATGGTTGCAGATCTTCTCAATTTATTTTTTCTATAGATTTGGGATGATTTCAGGCACCTTTCGTAAAAAAAATAGAATTTTGGATCTGTTTTGAATTTTTTATAATTCTTTAATGATTTTTAATGAAAAAATAATTTTGGATGCAAAACAACAAATTTTTCAGATTTCTTTACATTTTTCAAAATCTCTAGAAATTTTAGTAAGGGTTTTTTCTTTGTGTTATTATTTTTGATGCAAAAAATATTTCCAAAAATTAGATTTCTCTTGACTAGCTAACCCTCTAATATTTGTGATTGATTATCTTGGTAGGGTTTTGGCTTTGTTGTTGGTTTTGTGAATGTGCAAGAAAATAAACACTTCAAAAGACAAATTAGATCAAGTGGACAAAAAATTGGGAGCTAAAGAAAGTCTAGGTGCACACATTTCATCTTTCATCTCTTAATCATTGCTTGTCAACACACTTCAATTTGGGGCCTTAAAACGAACATCTTGTTTGCAATCACACTTTGAAATTGGGCTTAAAAAGAACCATTGTCTTCCATAACACATTTTGGATTTGGGTTAAAAATAAAAAGTGCTTCGATTATTTGTAAATACACACATTTTATTTCTAAGGTTCAATTAATAACTGTGAGTGTGAATCGAGTGTGTGTGTCCTCCAAAACACCTCACTTGGTTCACTTTTGTTATACCCTTCTTAGGAGGCTTGCTTGGATCACACACCCCTCCAAGGGATGACCCTGTGAATCCAAGCGTGTAATTGAAAGATTGTTGTTTTTGGATTTGAAATCTTTTCTCTCTTGGCTAAGCCCCAAAGAAATTTATACCTCTGGGAAGTGAAGGTGAAGGGTGGGTTACCCCTTTCTCCCAGTTGTGTGGCAGGATTTTGCTTTCAAATCATCCCTAGTCAACTTCGTGCATCCTATCTTAAGACTATTGGCCAATCTCCCCACTTGAATAATTGTTAGGATTGTTCTTGTGCTTGGAAGTGTCTTCTTATCATAATCATTTGTATTACATCTTGCATCAAATCTTGTATTGTGTGTGTGAATGTGTATTCAAGATTGAAATTTTAATCAAGTGAGAAAAATAAAAAATCAAAATAAAAAGTATATATATATATATATTTATAAATCCAAAACCATTAGAAACATTTGAAAGAAAAAACAAATCTAGGTGTCCTCCAAGTCAAGTTATCCACATTATCTCCAAGTCAAACTTCTAATCCTCATTTTCATCCTAGCCTTTACATTGTCATTTAGACCTCACCACCATGTCTACAATTTACCTTGATATGCTTGTTAGTCAAGTTGAATACCAATTACTCCACAATGATCAATACCAACAAGCCATAGAATTCAAAAGATAATTCATACAATCCAAATACCAATCAACCTCAACCCATGGTCAACTATCCACATACCCTTCTTACCAACAATCCATAAGCCCTAGTCATTCATTCATCTACCCTTGCTATCAAGAGTTACTTAACACAAGTCATACCATTAATCCACAACAAGTGTCCACTTATCACCCTTATCCTAACCTTGACAAGGGAAACTAACCTTTTGTTAATCCATTCCAAGCCTTCACATCCTATCCTAGTCCATCATTCACTAAATCATTCGAATCCATTCCATCTCAATCTACATCTAGTCATGAAAATTCATCTAATCATAGTCTCCAAAATTACATCCCAATGCCTAAACTTGAGGATACATGTTGAAAGGAAAGTCCAAAGCATGACATCGTAGCTTCACCTTCATGTCAAGATCAAAGTAGTCCATCCCATGATCCTATCCTTAAGTCCATCCACGAAGTCATTCTAGATAACCCTAGCATCCAAAATACACCTATCCATGATCAAGATCCCATTCCCAATCATGTCAGCCAAGACAAACCTATCTTTGATCAAGATCCTACCATTGAACAAGACACCCAAAGTGATCCTCTTATCGACCTTTATACCATCCATGATCAAACATTTGAATTCAATCCTATCCAAACTCCAAACACCTCCATTTCCCAAAATGAGACACTTGCCTCCTTGGGACACATAGATAAAAAAACAAATGACATGGACAACATTCAAGAAGAACATAAAAAGGCTACTATGGATCAATAAGAACACAAGGAAGCTATCATTGACCAAGTCAAATATGAAGGGACAAAATATATCATTGATCAAATTGACGCCTTAAAGGACAAAGAAGACACAAGCTACATGACAAATGATAAAGCCAAAATATCCTACCAACTAGGATCATCCACCTTTGTCAAAGCAGGATTTCTTGCAAATGAGAAAATTCCAATCATTAGTTTCCACATACATAATGATAGGTTCGCATCATTTTTTTCAAAACAACAAATACCCAATTGCAAAGAGAATATGTCAAAGCATGCAGTATCAAGGAAGAGGACTAGACATACATGAGCAAGGCATTTGGGAACCAATATAGTTTTATGAAAATCCTAGACATCAAGTTCTTGGCTATTCTTCAATCAAGAAATCAAATGGTGTTAGTGATACCTCCATGATATTAGGGGACAATTTATCCAATGCAAACATCAAAATGGGGGCCATGAGTAGTCCTTGTCATAAGGTTGCTTCCAACACTCCTTCCATCCACACCATAAAACATCATTCCCCCAATTGGAACCAACAACAACCAAAGCCTTACAAATCTAAATTCCAAAATCAAATGTCAAAGGCCATTGAGTACAAAAATCCAAGTGGACAAATGAAGTTAAAATGGATCCCAAAGAAAATATTATAAATTAAAAATTCAATCAAAATGTGGAGCCACAAGAAAAGAGGTCTCCCACATATAATAAATTTCCACCTCCTTCAAAATGGTCATCACACAAGACATATAAAATTCATGGTTCCAAACACTATCCCAATCAAAATTCCAAACTTCATCATTCACCACCCCAAGTTTGGAAAATAAAAATTCCTACATACAAAATGCCAAATAGTCCATCCACACCTACCATCATCCATCATAATCCTACATCTCGCCTAAAATCTGGAAATCCCACATCACAAACCCATCACATCTTGGGAGAAACTCTTTATCATAAAGACTCTCATGGAACTCTGTCATGATGGGTGTATTTTGATAAGGCTAACTTGAATATTAGAAAGGATCACAATAACATCGATTAGTTGTATACAATTATTATGATCCTGACAAGACAATTACTCCATAAAGGTTACTATTGACATATCATGACACTGACATCAACATCAGCACCATCAAAGTGATCATCTAGAAAAATACAAAAAAAAATATAAAAAAATATAAAAATAAAAAAGTAAAGAGAAATTCTTTCGTCCAATGGTGAAAACTTGGTAAACAAGCACCCTAGATAAGTACCATGATGAAAACCTAGAAAACAAGCATCATGTGTAAGAGAAATTATCTATGTTGACCATTACACTTGGGGGCAAGTTTTCTCATCTCCCATGCCTTTCACATGACGTTTGCTATGACATTTCTATCTATCCATCTAATCCCTATCATTCCCATCCATTTTCCCACCTACTTTGATCTTGATAAGGAATAAGGTACAAACATAAATCATACTTTGGGAAACAATTTTACATGTTTATCCTTTGGTTATACACTATTCATGGAATATTATAGCCTTCATAACATTATTCATACCCATACCTTGGAGAAAACAAATTATTCCTATGCAACATAGTCCTTGGAGATCATATACCAATAATCCTTATGTCTCCCATCCTTTACCAAAATAAATCCATTATCCTTCCATGCCTATTGTTGGGTTTGATTTTCCCTTGTCATTGGTTTAAGGATTTTGATCTGCTTATCCAAGTTCCCTCCATAATCCCATCCAATCATTCCAAATGCAATAAGCCTAATCCATACAATCTTGTTGTGCATCCTAATACATCATCCAAAACATTCCTTAGCTTTGTTTCTAGCCTAGTTGCAAACCTTGATCCTTTAGTCACATTATTGTCCTTCCCATGTCAAACAATTCCATCATCATCCTCATCACTTGTCAATTGGTTTTTATCTTGACTAGGAGCAAGATCATGGTTGTCCTTGGATTCTTGTGTGTGCTTGCTTACTTGCTTGTAGACATCATTCATATGCATTTGTCATGGTCCTTATAGTGTATCATTTGTAATAAAATACACACTTCCCCATATCATCTATAATAAAATACAAAATAAAAAAAATATAAAACATTCAAAAAAGACAAAATCAAAATCCAAAATCAAAACATGCTCAAAACACAAAACATCCAACACACTCAAAAATCCTAAAATCTGTCAGCCAATCCATGTTAGCCTCAGGATCAAATGGAAGGGTTTCATCTTTGATACCCTAAGGCCGCGCTTCAGCGCTCCTTCATTGCACAACAAATCGCATTGTCAACATAGACACAAGAAGTCATCAAAACATCAGACAAGTTACACATCAACAAGACAACAAGACAACAAGTCAACAAGGTCACTCAATCAAACCAAAAAAATTATCAAAATAGTCAAACAGTTAAACCATCAAAACAGTCAAGTTATGTCTTATACAGGATGTGTCCTTCCTGAAACCAGACATTGTCATCAAATCAAACATCATGATTGAAACTAGACTTAACATCTTATACAACATGTTTTCCTCTTGAAACCAGGCGTTTTCAAACAATCAACCCATCAATCACCTAAAAATCAAACAATCATATTTTGGCAAACACTTTGAATGGTCGTTGACCTTGTGGTTTGTTTTGTCTTATATTTTTTTTTAATTTGTCTTTAAGTCGGGTTACTAACTTCCTCAAGGATGTCCCATGAAGGATTTAGAGGAGCGATGATGGCTCTTGACTCTTTTCTTTGATTGTTGTTTGCGGATTGTCTTGGCAAAAAGACTGGGGCAACTTGGCCCTTAGTATTAACTAGGACATTCCTTGTCTGTGACTGTCTATTTTGCAAGTGGATGACCTTGCACACCTTGGTCTATGTCATACCATGGAGTTTTTTGTCCATTTGTGTCATTTTATTGCCCAATGATGATTAGTGCAGTCTTGTTTGGAAAAATATGCATCTTTAAAGTTGTCTCCACTAACATCCATATACTCCACACTAACATTTTTCTATGCTCTGAAAAAAAAAAAAACATTTCTTCTATGTCGCTTATCTATTTTCCTCTTATCCAGTTCGAGAGCACACTCATGTTCTTTGAACCTGCATGTCCTCTCGAGGGGGCATACCACAACCCTCTTCATCATCCTTCCTCATCCTCTTTACACTAAGGCATGTTTTGACTAAATTTCTTTGTTACAACACAATAAATTGCATTGTATCAAAAAGGGGCAAAATGTAGACACTAAAAATTGTCCCAAGCTTGCAATTTTTAAATTCTCCATCATTTCCCCTTTTTCCTTTGATAATTAAATAATTTTAATTATTTAATTAATTTATTTTTTTATCTTTATTCCTCCTTGATTAATTAAATAAATTTTATTTATTTAATTATTTCAATAATTAAGTCCTTCTTCAAAATTAAACAAATTCTAATTTATCAATTTATCCACCTTTCCACTATAGCCCAAATAATGTTTAATTATTTAATTATTCATTAGCCTTCCTTCAAATTAAAAAAAAAATGTTATTTAATTGGTCCACTTTGAATTAACTATCATTTAATTCAAACATCTGCATGACATTCTCTATACTCAGTCACTATTAACGACACGCACGACATGGCCGAATGGGCCGGGCCTCATGGCTGGCCTCCTATCACCTCTTTTTTTATTCGGTGCTAATCTGACTGCACATCAAATAATACCTCTTAAGTACCTTACATTTAATTCAGCCTCGGATTGAATTATCCATAGTCCAATCAACCCTTATCCATCATTGCCCTAATTTTTCCCTAACCCTATTTCATATACTACAACTTTTCAATCTTGGCTTGGCTTGATTAGCATACATCTATTGGCATCCAATCTCAACCATTCATTGTCTAAATTTGTCTTTTCTATGAAAGACCTTACCTTTTCATTTTCATTATTCTCATGCTGATTATGCAAACCACATTACTAGCAGGTAACAATCTCTACTTTGTTAGCCTGTTGAAAGAAGGAAGACGTACATTCAAACAGGGCAATTGTCATATTCACAAATGAGAAGTAATGGAGGAATCAATGTTGGTAAAAGCTTAAAGGTCGGTAATATTACTATGCTTATGTCTTGCTTATTTGTGTTTATTGTTGATTAGGGTTTGATGGCAATTTGGATCAAAATAATTAGATTTTTCCATCAATGGCAAAAGTTATTAATTAATAAACCTTTGACTTATCTACTTATAAATAAATTCCAAATTTATTTATATAGTTCATACTCTTTTAATTCTTCAATCTAAAATCATATTCCTCTATTTTAATTAAATAAACAAATTCACATAGTTTTCTTTTTTTTAATTAATAATCTTTTCATTAAATTTAAATCCCAAATTTAAATTTAAGCACATGTCTACAACTTTTCCTCTTTCCACCTTACCAAGTGTCACATGAATTTAAATATGTCTAATATTCAAATTCCTAATTTGAATTTAGGCACATGTTGGACACTTGGCCTTTTCACACATTTTATTCTCCCACACACTTGGCCTTTCCACACATTTTATTCTCCTACACACTTGGCTTTTTCACACATTTTATTCTCCCATACACTTGGCCATCTCATACACTTGATTCCCTCACACATTTGGCATGTTGCCTTTGGTCAAAGGAACATCCTCAATGATTCTTCCATCTCCACCATTCATCTCTCATGTTTTAATCTTGACCGTTGATTGTTGCCACATCACAAGATGCCTTGAACATCCTATAAATACAACCCCTTGCTATAGCATCAATCAATCACATCTTTTAGCAAACTTATTATGCAAAAATAGCATTGGAGCATTCATAGTTGAAGCATTTAGTATTTAGATTTGCTTTATCATTCTAATTTAGAATCATGTCTTAGTTTGCATTTGCATTTCTATTATCAATCTTAGATTTCATATAGCATTTAATATCATTTTCATTGTATAATCTTCATTTTATCATAGAAGCATTAATATCATAGCATCATGACTTTTGTTAGAATATTAATCTTTACTTGGTAAAGGTTATTATGTAATTGTAATTATTTATTTTTAATTCCTCTTTAGAAACCTCCTCGAGAGGATTTTGACAACTTGCACACACATAAATGAATGGTGGCATTCATTGAGTTTGGAGTTACTTTCTAATTCTAACTCCTCTTCTCACCTTTATATATTGAGGTGCCTCTCCTCTCATTTTTCATTCAAGCAAGCAAACTTAAGGATTAAGTGCTCTCTCTCTCTCTCTTTGTATCATTCTTAGGCAATTTGTCTCCATTCATAATATTGGGGTTTTTTCATTTTTTTTCCCCTTATCAAATTTTTGTGTCTCCTTTGCATTTGGTGGTGCTTGGTTTGGATACTCTCTCTTTGGTAATATTTTTCCTTCAAACAATGCTCATTGATTAGTTCTTTCCTTTGCTCAATTTATTTTTACTTTCATGGTATCAGAACTTGGTATTACTAATCTTTTGTGAGCTGCATTATTGAAGGTTTACCAAGTTTTAAAGGCACACCATTGGAGGCACTCTAACAGAGGAGAAGAGTCAAAAGTTTAATCTTGTTTCTTGTCTAATACTTTTTTTTAACCCTTGTGTAGTTTTTTTTTTAATCTAAAAGATTTCTATGTATTTTTTGTTTTCAAATTTCAAAGCTATATAATTTACATGCATGTTTATATTTATGCAATTTTTAAGAAAATCTCAAATAAGAGTTATAGTTCAACTTTTTTAGACTATATTATATATGTTATAATTTTTCAACAAAATCTTGGTTGATATTAAATCTGTAAAAATATTCTCCAACTACAGATATTCTGAAAAATCATTTTAACTGAATATTAATTAAAAAAAATTATTATTTCGCATGTTATTCAATTTATATTGAATAATTTTTATTGATAAATCTTGGATATATAGATCTATTTTGTTAAAAAATCTAAAACAATATAACTAAAATAGAAATGGAAAAAGGTTTCAACCTTCGCATATTTTGTTTACAACCTTTAAAATCAATTTTAAAAGTAAAATCAAATCTTTTTAAAGATTAATCTTTCCATTTTTTTTACTAAAACCTTTAAATTCTCTTAGAAAAGCTCACCCATTTAGTTTTAGAAGTTTCCTTTTCTTTACAATTTAAAAAGTTTATTTTATAGTCTTTAAATCTTTATTTTTCCTCACTTCAAGCCTATTTTCTTGAACCAAAATTTTTAGTTGCAAAATTCAACAATTAAAATATTTAAGATCTGTCAAAATATTTATTATTTATTATTGTCGAAAATAGTTTTTTCAAAATAGTCTTTAAAACGATTAATTTTTTTCAAACTATAATTTCTTTTAAAAATAAAGTCTATTTTTTCTTGAAGGGTATCTAATCCTTTAAAAAGGGAGTTATTTTTTCACTGTAAGAATGGTTATTTCTGGAGATCTCAATTTTATTTAAGGAGGATAATTTTCTTTAAGCTGCTGTAAAGTATTTCTTTTTAGTAAAGTGTTTTTGTGCATTAAATTATTTACAATGTTCATCGAACACCGAATTGTTGAATTCTTCATCTATTCTTGAAAACTCAGATCTCTTTATTTCCGCTGCTTATATCTTTAGCACCCAAATCAAACGATCCGCCCACATCTAAAGAGGCAAATGAGGCTCAAAATGAGGAGTCTGGCCTCATGGTGTAGCCTGCTGTCACCTCAACAAGGGTCTGAACATGCACAAAGCTTCATGAAGTGCAGTAAAATCAAGTGGTTTATTAAGAGTTAGTCGCAATGAATCTAGAAAGATTCAACTTCAAGACCAACTTGAGGATCTAAGGTATTCTAATTTCAAATCTATGGATGATTTTCTATTAAAATGCGATGCTTTGAATAGTCAATTGCATGGTTTAGGAGTAAAATTAGAAGATCTTAGATTAATTCATCTTATTCTTAAAAAAATGTCTTCCTAGGAAATTTCAGCAATTTATTACTAATATTCATGCTCAATTAGCTATTCCTTCTTTAGCTACTCAATTAACTTATGATATTTTTTGTGATTTATTAAGACAAGAAGAAGCCAAGTTAATTCAGTTTGGTACTCTTAACTCTAATGAACAATGTTTTTAATAGTTATTTGAAATCATTTGGTATTAAGCATGAGCTAACTATTCCTTATACACCTCAACAAAATGGTGTAGCGGAAAGGAAGCATAGAACTATTGTTGAAATGGCTAGATGTATGTTACATGCTAAAAATATGTCTTATAAATTTTGGGATGAAGCTATGTTTTGTGCTACCTACATTATTAATAGGACTCCTACTAAAGCTTTGAAGGATATATTCCGAACAGTTTTAATCTAGTAGGAAGCCTTAACCTGAAGTATTGAATTTTGGTTCAATTGATTATGTTCACAAACCCAAACAAAAGAGGTAAAAAATTAGATCCTAAATCTTCTTATCATATTTTTGCTGGTTATGATGAACTTTTTGAAGCTTATAGAGTTTATAATCCTCTTACTAACAAAGTTAAAGTTGCTAGAGATGTATGCATTGCTGAAAATGGTGTTCATGATTGTTCTAAAGTGCATGATATTGAACCTTCTCAAAATAAAGTTATTGTTACAGAGGATAATCCTCAAGTTGACTCTTCTCTTAACCCTCCTAATGCATCTCTTACTCATAGTGATAGTGATGATTAAAATGTTAAATTTCTCCTCATGATTCTTCTTCTAGTGATGATACTACTACATCTAAAAGGCCTAAATGCTTTACTAAACTTATGCAAGAAAGTGAAGATATTTTAGCTAGAATGAATCAATCTAGAAAGGAAAATTATTGTAATTATGCTTTGATTTCTAATGTTATGCATTCAAATGATCCTCAAACTTATGAACAAGCTAAAGATCAACATCATTGGAAAAAGGCTATGCAAGAAGAATACGATACTTTAATTGCTAATAAAACTTGGGATTTAGTTCCCTTACCTCAAGGTAAGAATCTTGTTTCATGCAAATGGTTGTATAAAAATAAGGTTAATGCAAATAATGAGGTTAGAAAATTTAAAGCTAGATTAGTTGCTAGGGGCTTCTCTCAAATTGAAGGTTTAGATTATAATGAAACATTTGCTCCAGTAGCTAAGATGCCAACTATTAAATTAGTTCTTGCCTTAGCTTCTTATATGCATTGGACTATTCATCAAATGGATGTTAAAAGTGCATTTTTAAATGGTGACTTACATGAAAAAATTTATATGTCTCAACCTTTGGGTTTCATTAAGGAAGGTAATGAACATCTTGTTTGCAAATTGAAGAAATCAATTTATGGTATAAAAAAATCTCCTAGAGAATGGTATTCTAAGATTAATGCTTCTTTTCTATCTCAAGGTTTCATTAGGAGTAAAAATTATCCAAATTTTTATATTAAGCATCTAGTGAAAATGATATTGTGATTATTATCTTATATGTTGATGATTTAATTATCACTTCTAATTCTAAAATTTTTATTAGTGATGTAAAGTCCCAACTCAATCAACAATTTCAAATGACTGATTTAGGCTTATTACATTTTTTTTGGGTATGCAAATTTGGCAAACACCTAAAGGTATTTATCTTTCTCAACAAAAATATGCTCAAGATCTCTTAGATAGATTTAAAATGAATGATACAAAGTGTGTTTCTACTCTTTGTGAATTAGGAACTAAAGTAATGGTTGATATGGAAACTCCTTTTGTTGATCCTACTTTGTATAGGCAATTAGTTGGTAGTTTGAATTATTTAACACTTACTAGACTTGATATTTCATATAGTGTTGGTTTAGTTTCTATATTTATGTCTAAACCACAACAAACTCATTTTAAAGTTAGAAAAATAATTTTAAGATATGTTAAAGGTATTCTTAATCTTGTTTTTTATGATGAAAACTATGATTTTTCTTTAAAGGGTTATACTGATTCAGATTTAGCAGGTGATCCCAATGATGAGAGACCCACTTGTGGTTATTGTTTCCTTGTTGGTTTAGGTACAATCTCATGGAATAGTAAGAAACAACAATCTACTTCTCTTTGTTCTATTGAAGCTGAATATAAAGGTTGTACAAATACATCCAAAGAAGCATTATGCTTAAGAAGATTACTTGAAGAATTGGGTCTACCTCAAATGGAACCTACTCCTTTATATTGTGATATTAAAAGTGTCATTGCTTTAGCCAACAATCCAATTTTTCATGCAAGGACCAAACACATTTCTCTTTAGCATCACTTCATTAGAGAGCACATTGAAGACAAGAAAATTTATCTTTTGTATTGTAAAGGTGAAGATCAAGTTGCAGATATTCTCACCAAAGCTCTTGGTAAAGATAAATTTCTCTTTCATTGTAAAAATCTAGGATTACAACCCATTGAAGGGTTTGATGTAAACTCCCCAAGTAAAGCTTAAGGGGGGGTGTTAGAATATTAATCTTTACTTGGTAAAGATTATTATGTAATTGTAATTATTTATTTTTAATATTAATCTTTACTTGGTAAAGGTTATTATGTAATTGTAATTATTT
>VDFB02316847.1:12185-29725 GCA_007258455.2 Sequoia sempervirens
TGAAAGTAAAAATAAATTGAGCAAAGGAAAGAACTAATCAATGAGCATTGTTTGAAGGAAAAATATTACCAAAGAGAGAGTATCCAAACCAAGCACCACCAAATGCAAAGGAGACACAAAAATTTGATAAGGGGAAAAAAAATGAAAAAACCCCAATATTATGAATGGAGACAAATTGCCTAAGAATGATACAAAGAGAGAGAGAGAGCACTTAATCCTTAAGTTTGCTTGCTTGAATGAAAAATGAGAGGAGAGGCACCTCAATATATAAAGGTGAGAAGAGGAGTTAGAATTAGAAAGTAACTCCAAACTCAATGAATGCCACCATTCATTTATGTGTGTGCAAGTTGTCAAAATCCTCTCGAGGAGGTTTCTAAAGAGGAATTAAAAATAAATAATTACAATTACATAATAACCTTTACCAAGTAAAGATTAATATTCTAACAAAAGTCATGATGCTATGATATTAATGCTTCTATGATAAAATGAAGATTATACAATGAAAATGATATTAAATGCTATATGAAATCTAAGATTGATAATAGAAATGCAAATGCAAACTAAGACATGATTCTAAATTAGAATGATAAAGCAAATCTAAATACTAAATGCTTCAACTATGAATGCTCCAATGCTATTTTTGCATAATAAGTTTGCTAAAAGATGTGATTGATTGATGCTATAGCAAGGGGTTGTATTTATAGGATGTTCAAGGCATCTTGTGATGTGGCAACAATCAACGGTCAAGATTAAAACATGAGAGATGAATGGTGGAGATGGAAGAATCATTGAGGATGTTCCTTTGACCAAAGGCAACATGCCAAATGTGTGAGGGAATCAAGTGTATGAGATGGCCAAGTGTATGGGAGAATAAAATGTGTGAAAAAGCCAAGTGTGTAGGAGAATAAAATGTGTGGAAAGGCCAAGTGTGTGGGAGAATAAAATGTGTGAAAAGGCCAAGTGTCCAACATGTGCCTAAATTCAAATTAGGAATTTGAATATTAGACATATTTAAATTCATGTGACACTTGGTAAGGTGGAAAGAGGAAAAGTTGTAGACATGTGCTTAAATTTAAATTTGGGATTTAAATTTAATGAAAAGATTATTAATTAAATAAAAAAAATTATGTGAATTTGTTTATTTAATTAAAATAGAGGAATATGATTTTAGATTGAAGAATTAAAAGAGTGTGAACTATATAAATAAATTTGGAATTTATTTATAAGTAGATGAATTAAAGGGGTTTATTAATTAAATAACTTGTAATTAATTAATTAATTGTTTTGATCGATTTTATGTGTATACACATAAATCAAACCCTAATCAACAATGAAACACAAATAAGCATACAGACATAAAGCATAAAACAATATTACCAAATCTTCATGCCAACATTGATTCACCTCCATTGCACTTCTCCATTTTGCTTGAATATGATAATTGCCCTCAGATTTGAGTGTGCAATAATAAGCCTATAACAAGTGACTAGCAAAATAAAGGGTGTTGTCTACTAAGTAGCATGTACTTGCATAATACATAGTATGTATATAATGAAAATGAAAGATTAGATCCTTTTATAGAAGAACAAATTTTGAATGAATGGTTAGAGATTGCATGCCAATAAGATATGTAATCAATGGCCAAATTGAAAGTTGTAGTATAGAGGTTAAGGGAAAATTAGGAGCAATGATAGGATAAAGTTTGAAGTTAGTGCCGGAATGAATTCAATCAAAGACTGAATTAAGCAGGATGCCAGAGGGTAATGTTGATAATGGAGAATAAAGTTATGCGAATAAAAGAGGTGATAGGAGGAAATTAAATAATAAAGAAATTATTTGTTTAATTTTATTAATGAATAAAATAATTTAAAATAAATTATTTAATTAGAGAAGGAATATGACAAAATGAATGTTTTAAGATTAAATGATGATTAATTCAAAGTGGGCCGAATTAAATAATTAAAATAATTGAGTGCAGTGGAAAGAGTGGATAAAATTAAATAAATAAAATTTATTTAATTAATCAAGGAGGAATAAAGATAAAAAAATAAATTAATTAAATAATTAAAATTATTTAATTATCAAAGGAAAAAGGGGAAATGATGGAGAATTTAAAAATTGCAAGCTTGGGACAATTTTTAGTGTCTACATTTTGCCCCTTTTTGATACAATGCAATTTATTGTGTTGTAACAAAGAAATTTAGTCAAAACATGCCTTAGTGTAAAGAGGATGAGGAAGGATGATGAAGAGGGTTGTGGTATGCCCCCTCGAGAGGACATGCAGGTTCAAAGAACATGAGTGTGCTCTCGAACTGGATAAGAGGAAAATAGATAAGCGACATAGAAGAAATGTTTTTTTTTTTTTCAGAGCATAGAAAAATGTTAGTGTGGAGTATATGGATGTTAGTGGAGACAACTTTAAAGATGCATATTTTTCCAAACAAGACTGCACTAATCATCATTGGGCAATAAAATGACACAAATGGACAAAAAACTCCATGGTATGACATAGACCAAGGTGTGCAAGGTCATCCACTTGCAAAATAGACAGTCACAGACAAGGAATGTCCTAGTTAATACTAAGGGCCAAGTTGCCCCAGTCTTTTTGCCAAGACAATCCGCAAACAACAATCAAAGAAAAGAGTCAAGAGCCATCATCGCTCCTCTAAATCCTTCATGGGACATCCTTGAGGAAGTTAGTAACCCGACTTAAAGACAAATTAAAAAAAAATATAAGACAAAACAAACCACAAGGTCAACGACCATTCAAAGTGTTTGCCAAAATATGATTGTTTGATTTTTAGGTGATTGATGGGTTGATTGTTTGAAAACGCCTGGTTTCAAGAGGAAAACATGTTGTATAAGATGTTAAGTCTAGTTTCAATCATGATGTTTGATTTGATGACGAGTCGCGTTTGAGGAAGGTCCGCATCTTATAAAGACCATAGCAGTATTTTGGCCGGTTTTAGCTGTTTATTCTTGATAATTTTTTGGTTTTGATTGGTGACCTTATTGACTTGTTGTCTTATTTGTCTTTATTGATGTGCCAACTTGTTTGATGTTTTGATGACTTCTTGTATGCAGCGGCAATGTCAGTTGTTACATTGCTTACTTAATGAAGGATTAACCTAAAATTATGGCCGCCGGGGCTCATCAACCGAGATGACCCTTCTAAATTCCGAAATCACGGAAGGCAACATGACAATGACATGGATTATTGGCTTATAGTAGATTTAATCTATTACACAGGATTTTAGTGTTATTGGATGTTTTTTGTGTTTTTGCATCATTTTTTGATTTTTTTGGATTTTGAGGTTTTATGTTTTTTTTTTCTTTTTGAGAATATTTGTTTTTTTGTCTTTTTCGAATGTTTTATATATATATTTGAGATTATTTGTTTTTTTTGTCTTTTTTGAATGTTTTATATTTTTTTTTATTTTGTATTTTATTATAGATGATATGGGGAATTGTGTATTTTATTACAAATGATAGACTATAAGGACCATGACAAATGCATATGAATGATGTCTACAAGCAAGTAAGCAAGCACACACAAGAATCCAAGGACAACCATGATCTTGCTCCTAGTCAAGCTAAAAACCAATTGACAAGTGATGAGGATGATGATGGAATTGTTTAACATGGGAAGGACAATAATGTGACTAAAGGATCAAGGTTTGCAACTAGGCTAGAAACAAAGCTAAGGAATGTTTTGGATGATGTATTAGGATGCACAACAAGATTGTATGGATTAGGCTTATTGCATTTGGAATGATTGGATGGGATTATGGAGGGAACTTGGATAAGCAGATCAAAATCCTTAAACCAATGACAAGGGAAAATCAAACCCAACAATAGGCATGGAAGGATAATGGATTTATTTTGGTAAAGGATGGGAGCCATAAGGATTATTGGTATATGATCTCCAAGGACTATGTTGCATAGGAATAATTTGTTTTCTCCAAGGTATGGGTATGGATAATGTTATGAAGGCTATAATATTCCATGAATAGTGTATAACCAAAGGATAAACATGTCAAATTGTTTCCCAAAGTATGATTTATGTTTGTACCTTATTCCTTATCAAGATCAAAGTAGGTGGGAAAATGGATGGGAATGATAGGGATTAGATGGATAGATAGAAATGTCATAGCAAATGTCATGTGAAAGGCATGGGAGATGAGAAAACTTGCCCCCAAGTGTAATGGTCAACATAGATAATTTCTCTTACACATGATGCTTGTTTTCCGGGTTTTCATCATGGTACTTATCTAGGGTGCTTGTTTACCAAGTTTTCACCATTGGACGAAAGAATTTCTCTTTACTTTTTTATTTTTATATATTTATATATTTTTTTTTGTATTTTTCTAGATGATCACTTTGATGGTGCTGATGTTGATGTCAGTGTCATGATATGTCAATAGTAACCTTTATGGAGTAATTGTCTTGTTAGGATCATAATACTTGTATACAACTAATCGATGTTATTGTGATCCTTTCTAATATTCAAGTTAGCCTTATCAAAATACACCCATTGTGACAGAGTTCCATGAGAGTCTTTATGATAAAGAGTTTCTCCCAAGATGTGATGGGTTTGTGACATGGGATTTCCAGATTTTAGGTGAGATGTAGGATTATGATGGATGATGGTAGGTGTGGATGGACTATTTGGCATTTTGTATGTAGGAATTTTTATTTTCCAAACTTGGGGTGGTGAATGATGAAGTTTGGAATTTTGATTGGGATAGTGTTTGGAACCATGAATTTTATATGTCTTGTGTGATGACCATTTTGAAGGAGGTGGAAATTTATTATATGTGGGAGACCTCTTTTCTTGTGGCTCCACATTTTGATTGAATTTTTAATTTATAATATTTTCTTTGGGATCCACTTTAACTTCATTTGTCCACTTGGATTTTTGTACTCAATGGCCTTTGACATTTGATTTTGGAGTTTAGATTTGTAAGGCTTTGGTTGTTGTTGGTTCCAATTGGGGGAATGATGTTTTATGGTGTGGATGGAAGGAGTGTTGGAAGCAACCTTATGACAAGGACTACTCATGGCCCCCATTTTGATGTTTGCATTGGATAAATTGTCCCCTAATATCATGGAGGTATCACTAAAACCATTTGATTTCTTGATTGAAGAATAGCCAAGACCTTGATGTCTAGGATTTTCATAAAACTATATTGGTTCCTGAATGCCTTGCTCATGTATGTCTAGTCCTCTTCCTTGATACTGCATGCTTTGACATATTCTCTTTGCAATTGGGTATTTGTTGTTTTGAAAAAAATGATGCGAACCTATCATTATGTATGTGGAAACTAATGCTTGGAATTTTCTCATTTGCAAGAAATCCTGCTTTGACAAAGGTGGATGATCCTAGTTGGTAGGATATTTTGGCTTTATCATTTTTCATGTAGCTTGTGTCTTCTTTGTCCTTTAAGGCATCAATTTGATCAATGATATATTTTGTCCCTTCGTATTTGACTTGGTCAATGATAGCTTCCTTGTGTTCTTATTGATCCATAGTAGCCTTTTTATGTTCTTCTTGAATGTTGTCCATGTCATTTGTTTTTTTTATCTATGTGTCCCAAGGAGGCAAGTGTCTCATTTTGGGAAATGGAGGTGTTTGGAGTTTGGATAGGATTGAATTCAAATGTTTGATCATCGATGGTATAAAGGTCGATAAGAGGATCACTTTGGGTGTCTTGTTCAATGGTAGGATCTTGATCAAAGATAGGTTTGTCTTGGCTAACATGATTGGGAATGGGATCTTGATCATGGATAGGTGTATTTTGGATGCTAGGGTTATCTAGAATGACTTCGTGGATGGACTTAAGGATATGATCATGGGATGGACTACTTTGATCTTGACATGAAGGTGAAGCTATGATGTCATGCTTTGGACTTTCCTTTCAACATGTATCCTCAAGTTTAGGCATTGGGATGTAATTTTGGAGACTATGATTAGATGAATTTTCATGACTAGATGTAGATTGAGATGGAATGGATTGGAATGATTTAGTGAATGATGGACTAGGATAGGATGTGAAGGCTTGGAATGGATTAACAAAAGGTTAGTTTCCCTTGTCAAGGTTAGGATAAGGGTGATAAGTGGACACTTGTTGTGGATTAATGGTATGATTTGTGTTAAGTAACTCTTGATAGCAAGGGTAGACGAATGAATGACTAGGGCTTATGGATTATTGGTAAGAAGGGTATGTGGATAGTTGACCATGGGTTGAGGTTGATTGGTATTTGGATTGTATGAATTATCTTTTGAATTCTATGGCTTGTTGGTATTGATCTTTGTGGAGTAATTGGTATTCAACTTGACTAACAAGCAATCAAGGTAAATTGTAGACATGGTGGTGAGGTCTAAATGACAATGCAAAGGCTAGGATGAAAATGAGGATTAGAAGTTTGACTTGGAGATAGTGTGGATAACTTGACTTGGAGGACACCTAGATTTGTTTTTTCTTTCAAATGTTTCTAATGGTTTTGGATTTATAAATATATATATATATATACTTTTTATTTTTATTTTTTATTTTTCTCACTTGATTAAGATTTCAATCTTGAATACACATTCACACACACAATACAAGATTTGATGCAAGATGTAATACAAATGATTATGATAAGAAGACACTTCCAAGCACAAGAACAATCCTAACAATTATTCAAGTGGGGAGATTGGCCAATAGTCTTAAGATAGGATGCATGAAGTTGACTAGGGATGATTTGAAAGCAAAATCCTGCCACACAACTGGGAGAAAGGGGTAACCCACCCTTCACCTTCACTTCCCAGAGGTATAAATTTCTTTGGGGCTTAGCCAAGAGAGAAAAGATTTCAAATCCAAAAGAAACATGTCTTTCAATTCACACTTGGATTGAGGTCATCCCTTGGAGGGGTGTGTGATCCAAGCAAGCCTCCTAAGAAGGGTATAACAAAAGTGAACCAAGTGAGGTGTTTTGGAGGACACACACACTCGATTCACACTCATAGTTATTAATTGAACCTTAGAAATAAAATGTGTGTATTTACAAATAATCAAAGCACTTTTTATTTTTAACCCAAAGCCAAAATGTGTGATGGAAGACAATGGTTCTTTTAAAGCCCAATTTCAAAGTGTGATTGCAAACAAGATGTTCATTTTAAGGCCCCAAATTGAAGTGTGTTGACAAGCAATGATTAAGAGATGAAAGATGAAATGTGTGCACCTAGAATTTCTTTAGCTCCCAATTTTTTGTCCACTTGATCTAATTTGTCTTTTGAAGTGTTTATTTTTTTGCACATTCACAAAACCAACAACAAAGCCAAAACCCTACCAAGATAATCAATCACAAATATTAGAGGGTTAGCTAGTCATGACAAATCTGATTTTTGGAAATATTTTTTGCATCAAAAATAATAACACAAAGAAAAAAGGCACACCTAAAATTCACGAGATTTTGAAAAGTATCAAAAAATCCCAGAAAAGATTTACATTGCTTTTGCATCAAAATTAATTTTCATTAAAATCATTAAAAGGTATAAAATTCAAAAACAATTCAAAATTCTGTTTTATGGAGGTGCCTGAAATCATCCCAAATCTATAGAAAAAATAAATTGAGAAGATCTGCAACCATTTGTGAGATATAAGCAAATATTTGTAAAACACTAATTTTCAAAGATCTATTTTTTGTCTAATTATTTTTCATCCAAATTAAAAATACAAAGAATAGACCCCTATTGAAATTTGAGAGCTTTCTAGAAATATAAAAATATTTGGGTATAAAAGCTTGGATGGATGGTATATTAGTGAGGTCAGTTACTTTAAAAGTGCTTAATGAGAGCTTGTAGGTGTAGGAAAGGGTATGGGCGATAATTGGGACCTTTTCCCAAAGGTCCCCTATTAATCTTGACTGTTTAATCCACCCTTTCCTGAGCTATTGGTCCCTCTACTTTGTACCGTTCTAGTTCCAGCGATTTTACCCTCTTGCAAAAAAATCAAAGGCAATTACACTTCGTTTATCTCAAAGTGAGATTTTTTCCGTGAAAAATAACAAAAAATAATAAAAGACAAAACCAACTCTAAAAGAAATCGTTTTGAAGCATCAATGTGTCCTCAACTTTATTCATTACGCGTAGAAATACACAACTTCCTTAGAGAGATATGGTTGAAATCTTTGAAAACTAGGGTTTTGTCACAAAATGAAATAAAAGCCACAACAAAAGAAATAAGCAAGCCTACAAATAAAAAGAAGGATCCAACTCAAAATTCCTCCAAAGTTGTAAGAAAACTTGTCAAGTTCTAGTATAATTAGGGAAAAAAATAAAGGTTAATACAATAAAGCATATAAATCAAAACCCTAATCAACAATGAAGCACAAATAAGCATAAAAACGTAAAGCATAAAACAATTTTACCAAATCTTCATGCCACCATTGATTCACCTCCATTGCACTTCTCCATTTTTCCTGAATATGATAATTTTCCTCAGATTTGAGTGTGCAATAATAAGCCTATGACAAGTGACTAGCAAAATATTGAAGATTGTTGTCTCACACTAGTAGCATGTACTTGCATAATATGTGTAGATGATGAAAATGACAAGGGTAAGGTCTTTTTATGAAATGTCAAGAGTGGAATGAATAGGTTGAAGTTGGATTCAATGGTGTCTTAATCAATGGCCAAGATTGAAAGTTGTAGGTAGAAAAAGGGTTAGGGAAAAATTAGGGCAATGATAAGGATGAAGAGTTGAGATTGAATTATGAGATAATTCAATCCAAGGGCTAAGATTAAATGAGATGTCAAGAGATAAGATTTGATGTGGAAGATAAGATTGGCATAGATAAAGAGGTGATAGGAGAAATTAAATAATAAAAATTATTTAATTTAGCTGGCCAATGAATAATTAAAATAATTATTTAACTATAGAGGAATGTGACAAAAGGAATCATTTTGAATTAAATAATGATTTAATTCAAGAGAGTGGACCAAATTAAATAAAATTTATTTAATTTATGAGAGAAGAGGCTAATGAATAATTAAATAATTAAAACAATTATTTAATTATAGTGGAAAGTGGATAAAATTAAATAAATTTGCAATTTATTTGTTTACAAAAAGAAAAGAAGGACAATTAGTGACATGAATACTAAAGAAATAAAATTTATTTAATTGGTAAAGGAGGGAATAAAAATAAAAAAATGAATTAATTAAATAATTATAATTATAATTTAATTAATAGAAGAATTATGACTTTAGAAAATAATTAAATAATTAAAATTATTTAATTATCAAAGACAAAAGGGGAAATGATAGAGAATTTAGAAATCACAAGCTTTGGACAATTTTTTGTGTCTACATTTTGCCCCTTTTTGATACAGTGCAATTTATCATGTTGTGACAAAGAAATTTAGTCAAAACATGCCCCAGTGTAAAGAGGATGAGGAAGGATGATGAGGAGGGTTGTGGTATGCCCCTTTTTGTACTAATGCCCATGCAACTTTTTTAAATGTTGTGGGCCTTACAAATTTGCAGAAACAAATTTAACCTAAATCAAATATCTCAATGAAGCATCTTCTTAATAAAAAATTACTAGGAGAATAAATCACTTTAAACCAAAATCCAAGTAGGTGAACATTATAGGCATATAGATGGAAAATAAATTAGATGCAAAAGGAAACTCAAACACAAGTATTGTTGTTAGGGTAAGTGATTGATATTTGGATAGACAATCTATTAAATATTCAAATGTGAAAAAAACTACCATGCAACTTATCTTATCTTCCATTCATCTTAGCAAGAAAAAAACATCCATAAGACATTTTTGTGGAAAGTGTGTATCATCATGTTCTTATCTCAATAGAACCCGACTGCTAGTAATCATAGTTGATTTACTGAATCGAAATTGATATGCACCCGCACAAGCTCACCTAAGTCAGTCGAGGTAGAAGAGGGCACAAGCTTATTACAAAGGCCTGAAACTTCATCTCTTGGATTCAACAACATCAAACTCCACGCTTTTGGAATCGTCCTCTTTCATGTACTCATTGACCACTGGCTTCACTACAACAAAATAATCAATTAGCACCTAAAATAGCGATAGATTTTAGTGTATTTGAGTTCATGAATTAGGAACTTTTGTTGGCACAAAACTTGGTGCAAAATGTTCTGTTCACTTTGGCGCCAAATTTAGTGCCAATTTTTGTTGTTTCCAGTTTGGCTTTTGATTTTGCTTCTAGTTTTGCTTCTTGTGTTGCTTCTAGTTTTTCTTTTGGTTTTCCTTCTAGGTTTGCCTCTGATTTTGCTTCTAGTTTGGCTTCAGATTTTGCTTCCATATTTTCTTCCGGTTTTGCTTCCCATTTTGCTTCTAGTTTTGCTTCCAATTTTACTTCCAGTTTTGCTTCCAAGATTGCTTCTGGTTTGCTTCTAGTTTGGCTTCCATTGTTGCTTCCTTTTTTGCTTCTAAAAATACTTCTTGTTTTACTTCCATTTATTAATTTAATATGTTTTATTTCAATTTAATTAGTTAAATATATCATGCCTCTTAAATAACTCATATGATAATAGAGTAAGTAAATTAAATAATATGTTTTATTTCAATTTAATTAATTAAATATATTATGCCTCTTAAATAACTCATATGATTATAGAGTAAGTAATTTAATTATTTAACTCATATGATTAAATAACAAGATAATTATTAATAACATGATCATAATTTATAATTAAAACAAGTGAGTCAAATATCTATATAAGTAGATCAAAACAAGTGATTAAAACAAATGAGTCAAATATACCACTAGATTAATAACATGTCAAAATGATACATGCCCAACAATCAACATTAGTCAAAATGACACATGTACAAATGATATAAGTAAACATGATAAATTATATAACTTAAAATGATATAAGTCAAAATGATACATGTCCAAATGATATATTTCAAAATGATACATGTCAGAATGATACAACTCAATACTATGGTACTGTAGGATGTGAAAATAATACATATGATAGTAACCCTGAAAAGAGGCATCATAACGATATATCAACAATGATCCATGATGCAGTCTATATGATCATGAATGTCACTAGCTGCTACCAACAGCTGCCTCATCATCATCATCACCATTGTGATCATCATCGTCGTCATCATCATAGTCATCAGCCTCGGTGTCTTTTGTATCTGTGTCATCATCATTCTCTACCATGTGATCTATACTAGAACCAACATATTCTGTATCTATATATCATAAGGATCATCTTGATCTTCTGGAAGACCTGTGTTCTGCAAAAAAAAACATTTAAAATAAAAAAGTTATTATTTATTTCATGCAATAATTTATTTTTTTGTTATATATCTAATATTACATGTGAAAAAAAACCATAATCATATTACATCATATCAAAGTGCACATATCATAATAAAATTTCATAAAAGTTACAACTAATATGTCATTCTAGTGATGTAAAACATGCAACAATTCTAATAAACGTTAGTAAAATATGCCAACATTTGGTGGAAGAGGAAGAAAGATGACTGAAACTCTGGAGGCCCACCATAATGGATTTCAGTATTCAACCATGAGAGCAGAAGAGATTTGATATCATGTATCAAAACATTAAGTATGCATTCTTCCAGCCAGCAGAGAAGGAGATGATTACTTTTCTTCATTTTCATTTGCATAACCATATCATGGTGTGAACCAAGAAGACCAAGGATGTCCAGTTTTATGTGGAGGTAATGGATGTGGTCCAAACTTTAGGAGGGGCAAGAAGGTCAATGTATGATCCTGATGAAATTGAGAAAAAAACAACAAGAGAGGGAAATGAAAAATAAAATCAATACAGAGTTTCAAGGATTTTTCAAGTGAGTAACAAAGCTATGGGAGAAACCTCGTCTAAAATATTTTGAACTAGAGTTTGATATACCATTTAGAGAGCTTAGTTTTCATGGAGTTCCTTTCAAAGTGTCTGCTTTTATTGTTCCTATGGTAAATTGTTTGATAGAGTTGGTGGAATTACCTTTCTTCGTAATCACTATTAGTGAGATTCAAATTGTTAACCTTGAGAGAGTAGGACTTGGGAAAAAGGAATTTGATATGGCTATTGTTTTCATCCTATACAAACATTGCAAGAAAAGTTAAGCTAGCATCAAATAACCAACAATTTTGAAAATAACATGAAAATTTTTAGTTGTTGCTATGTCAAGAATAAAATAAAAGGAACCAATGTTCCTTCCAGTGGCTTGATGATTGCAAATGAGGATTCATGATGAAATTCAATCTTATTGGGTTAAAATCTATTTTTTTTTATGAAATAGATCAATATATAGAACTTAAATGGAAATAGATACAACCTATCCTCATGTTGGTACCCATATGAAACTCATCTCTTGTGCTCCCTCTTGTCATCATTTGACTTTTGATCTTGTATCCATTCAATCAATTGTGGTTCTCGTAGTCAATTTTTTAAGTCATCTTGTCATTGTCTTTTCTTTGCTAAGATAGAGAGAAGTGATCATCAACAAGTCTGATAAAAGATGACATTTAAATAATAGTATGCAAGAGCAGAAAATAATGAAGTTCTCGGTTGGTGTTGACTACGATGAAAGAAAGAGGACTATGGAATGGCTAAGGCATGAGGTTTGAATCAGAAATACTCTTTTCCCTTGGCACATTTTTTTGGCCCAGCCATCACGAACCAAGAAGACCAAGGATGTCCAGTTTTATGTGGAGGTAATGGATGTGGTCCAAACTTTAGGAGGGGCAAGAAGGTCAATGTATGATCCTGATGAAATTGAGAAAGAACAACAAGAGAGGAACAAGAAAAATAAAATCAATGCAGAGTTTCAACAATTTTTCAAGCGAGTAACAGAGCTATGGGAGCAGCCTCATCTAAAATATTTTGAACTAGATTTTGATATACCATTTAGGATAAAACATCAATAATGAGAAAATTAACAAAAAATCAAAAGTGAATAATACATAATCTATGTTGTAAAGTTAAAAAGTCCTACAAAAATACATATAAAACTCCAAAACATTTTCCATTTGTTCTCTAAAGTTTAGTCCAATCAACCAAAGCAAGAAACATATATCTTATTAGTATTTAAATCAAAAGAAGATATCTGATATACAATTCAAAAAATCAGCATATGAGCTAATTTGTTAAAGTACATGTTCTCCTTCAAGTACCAATTCCTTGATAAACTCGATTTGGTCCTCAAATACATACCTGTCACAAGTTTCAAAGGAATCTATCATGAGAATCTGGCCATGACTATATGTAACAATCTAAAACATTCATAATCATAGACAAGTGCTTTACAAATTCTACTACACATTGATGCATTCTTCATGCTGAAATGAGTGTTTAGAGCTATGATAACCACATTCATGTCTTGAGGGAATCTCACTGTCTAAGGAAGAAGTCAAAGTGCCTTGGAGCAACAATAGCTTTCAACATTGACCATATTTGAGACAAAATCAAATTCATTTTTGTGGCATGACGTGTCTAAAGTCATTAACGGTGTTTTGAGGGCTTTTCTAATTTTATGCAATGACTTCTTCTCTTTGAGAATTTTTGAAACGGTTTTAGATTTCTATCTTTTGCATGAATGTTTGAATTTGGAGCAAAATTTTTGGAGTTATGCGGCCTTTGAAGAATCGATCATGTGTAAAGGTGTGGAGTGTTGAGTGAGTCGTGATGCTACAGGTGCTAATTACTTAAAAGGAAAAATGAAAAAAACAAACATTTGTTTTACATACCATGCTATTTACTTATAAAATATGGGAATGGAAGATGTGCTAATTTATATTTCTCCAGCCATATTCATTACAAACCATCATCAAATGCTAGGTAAGCTATTACCGTAAGTATAGAAAAGGAAAAATGAAAAAACAAACATTTTTTTTACATACCAGCTGCCCCTTGCTTGATTTTCCACATAATGTGAAAACAAATGTGAAAATGAATTTCTTTGTAGATATAAAAGTAATGCCATGGTAACTGTTTGGCTCCACAACATAAGAAAGTTGTTTGAAAATCTTTCTCAACCACATAATGTTCACGAGTTCCAAAATTAGAAATCTAATACAAAATTGTTCACTTGACCTTGAAGCTTCAATTAGTATGCTTATAGGATTTTATGTTGTAAAAATATATTCTAGTGGCTTAAAGAAAATAATGAATAGCTGAAAGAATTTTTGTTGATCCATTTTTCCAACACAAACCTATACAAAACATATTAATATTCTGTTAAGATCGTTCCACCCAACACAGGAAAGCTTGGATTCCTCTTTTCACCAAGAGAAATCCAAAGCCTTCACCTCCTCATGTAAACATAAGAAAAATTTATTGTCAACTAGTCAATTACTTAATAATAACTCACTTTCTAGCAACACGTAAACATAAGAAATGTATAACTTCATAAAAAGAGTATTTATGGGGCAATTTAAAATTAAAAAGGGGTGTACTTTTTGCTATTGCAAGGAGCTTGATGGAATTATATGGTTAAGATTCTAAACATATTTGATTGAGGAGGATGTAGCACTATGATTGTTTCACAATACAGTGGCAATGCACTGTGCCATATTACCACCTTTACTACAAGCTTCAAGAAAATGTTTATCACAAAGCTCTATATTGCATAGCTCCAACAATGTAAACCCTATTCCATACAGATATTCTACAAAGTTTCTAAAAAATGACATAGGGTATATGAACCAACAGTAGGCAAGAAAATGCATTTCTTGTAACTAACATGACATCCTTTTCTCTACCACATTGGTATATTGTTGTATTCTACTAAAGAGCAGACAGACATGAATAAGCGTTACGTCAAACCTATCAAAGATTGCGTAGAACTTTGCATAATACAACTTTGAGATTACATTTCAAGCTTCTAGCATGGCATCAAATTATTCTTGTAATTTCTTTATTTAAGCACTCTGATTTGATATTCACATTAGTCATTCTACATTTACTTCTATCTATAACAGATTTGATTCCATGTGAAAATCTTGTCCCTTGGATATGAAGGGCCCCAAATCAGTGGTATCAAAGCTCACATTAGCTTCTATCTATAATAAATTTTATTCCATTTGAATATCATGTCCCTCAGATATGAAAGGCCCCAAATTAGTGGTATCAAAGCTCGCATCAGTTCACAATGATATCAACCATTCAGTATATATCATAACCTAGCGGTAGCGTAGTTTTTCATTCAAAACCTTTGTTGCATTTTGTATGCCCACTGACACAAAGAATAACAACAAGAAGCTTGGTCTCTAAATTCATGACCCTTCACCCTACGTTCCTTCATGATCTCAACAAATTGAAAAAAAATCCATATTAGAGATGTTGACTTCAAAGATGTTTCAGATGATGAAATCAAATGCTTTACAACAACAGAGTGGTGATTTGGAGAAACATTACACACAGGAAATTGTCAAGATAATTGATCACTTCTGTCAACTTCTAAAGCATGTTCAATCCCATTCATTCCTATTGACTTACCAATGCATATATATTTTGGAGCCCAAACACCATACATGGTACAAGTAAATGTAGATATCCCTATTTTTTAAGGTAAAAAAGATGTTGATACTCTAGATAACTGTCTAAAACCTAATTTTCTCATAAAAGGTGGTCATTAAGGTTTTCATAAGAAATATCACCTTTGAAATTTAAAGGAGTTTCCTTTTCTATAAAGAAATGACATAATAAATATTGTGTTACCCATGAGGTTGACCTTTCACCTATATATACCAATAATGATTTTTTCGAAGCCTCAAAAGAAACCTATTATCCTGTTGAAACATATGATGGACCAATATATCAAGCATTCTTGGCTTCATTGAGGTAATGACCAATCTATTCAAGAATATTTTGATATATTCCATACTTTGACTTGTTAAACAGTCAAGAGTAGGAAAAAAATATCATCAGAGGTTTTGAATTCTTTTGTGATCCTTGAATTCAGAAATATAATGCAAAAAAAAACAAAGAATAGATTGTTGTTGAACATAGAAGATATGTCTAGTTTCAATCCTCACTCACATATGTTCCTAGCAAACTAGTTCAGAAACGTATCCCTCTCCTCCATGAACATGCCACATGTTCCTTTTGACTTTTCAACTTAGTGAAAAGATGTTTTTTCTTATAAGACTTATCAAGAAGGTGCTATTTCATCTTAATTGTATAAGGTTTAGAGTTGTAATTTTGTATTTTTCCTAAAATACAAAAGCAAAATTGTGTTTGTAACAACCCAACCACAAACATTAAATGTTGTTAAATTCAAGCCTTTGGTGATGGATTAATCCTCAAACTTTATTGTAAACTCAATGTACTTGCCTCTCTATATAAATGCAATCACTTTCTCTTGTAAAAGATAAGGAAGGACTAAAAAGAAAAAGAATTGTTGAAACAATGCTAATTTTTTTGAATCAATACAAATAGAAGTTCATTTGTTGCTACTGTATGAGTTTGTTTTATTGGTTGGATGTGGTTTTCATGGTTCATTTTACCCTTCTGATTATTTAAGTTTCATTTATGATTAATTATTCAAATTGAGAATGCAGATCAACAAGAAGACTCTTTCCACATGTTGAGTTTTAGGTTTCATTTTGCTAACACAAAAGTGGAATTTTTTTTGTTTCAGTCTGCTATTGATTATGAGCTTGAAGTCAACAACTAGATTAGTCTAATTTGATAGAAAAATAAGAAAATATCAACCCAACAAGTAATGAAAAATTATGGATAGTGAAGAAGGAAGTTATTCCAATTGATATGAAAGAGTTACAATCTAATTTTCTAAAGGTAAATGATCAAACTCTTGATTGTACCATTCCAATACATCACCATGATCAGTCATATTAGGCTTGTACGATTGTTTTAAAGGAGTCTCAAGATTATCTAAATAGTGAAAATCAAGGTGATACAATGTTATGAGGTGATATTGACAACATAGGTCTAGTAATACAAGTGGAAGAAGACCAACCCAGAAGATGAAGAAGGTATTGTGAATGGCCACAACCATGAAAGGTTTTCAAAACCCCAAAAATAGCAAACAAAATGCAGGAAAGTTCTCCATTCCATAAGTATTATAATTTTTTATCATGGGTCGAACCTGAAACTAGGTTATCTTCTGTAGAAAGTGAGGAAATAATATGGTATGACCGTAGCCTGGGTAGAGGAGCACACTTTTTCTTTTGTTTCCACACAAAGGGAATTTTTTTTCTTTTAAATCATGCTCAAATTGAGCTCATTTAAGAAGAGAATACATAGGATGAAAGCATAGAAACTCACCCAGTTTTTGTGTGAAGAGAGGATCCATCAAAACCTGCATGCCTGTGGCCTTCAAAACTCAAGCCAAGCATGTCCATGGTGGCTCGAGGTAATGAGATATCAATGGAGGAAATGAACATAGAAAAATGCATAAAAAATTCACTCATGGCCATGGCCTAGAGGCCCTAAATCCTTCAAAAATGGAGCCGAAATGACCCAGAACAAAGAAAAAACAACTTACCAATAAGTT
>VDFB02316848.1:0-29250 GCA_007258455.2 Sequoia sempervirens
GAGTTTGAGTGAATTTCTAATGTTTAAAAGGTCATCTCTTTGTATACAGGGCTAATTTAGTAGTCTTTGTGCAAGGTGGTCTATTGGATCTTAATGATGGTACAAATAAAACATGGTATGATCTCTTTGGAATTTGTCTTAGGGTTTGTGTTAAAGCTTGATTGATGTTTGGTTGGCCATTGGATGAACTTCTCTAAAAGATAAGCCCATTTGATGAGATTTGGAGATTATAAGCCTATTGTTGTTAGTTGATTCAATTTGGGTGATTGTGATTTCAAGGTTGGTGTCTTGTTGAGGTTTGATTAGTTGATGTTGAAAATAGTTCCTCCACCTTTAATTGAATCAACAAGCCCTCTAACATAAGAAACCCCAAAACCCTCTTCTTTCACAAGTTAGGCAAGATTTTATTGAAAACCCATACTCGAAACCTTTCCATAGCCAACCAAAGCCTAAAACACCTTCAAAAAGGTCTACAGAAGCTTAAAATTTCAAGAGATATCACTGCCCCCAAAGATTTCTTCAAAACGTAGCAGTAAACCATCGTTTTCCTCTCAAAAATGCACCATTTAACATCTAGGGCATCACCTAAAAATCCTTTATCTACATCCCTTGCACACATGTTTTATAACCATAACTAATCCTTTCCATTGAGTTATAGAATCATACAGTGGGTGAAAGGCTTAATATGACATTCTAATGCACTTGAAACCCTTAAAACATGGTATACAAACTGACCCTTAGTAACTGGCTTCTAAAATGCACAAAATCACTTTAAATCCAACCAAACCAAAACTAAAACAGACTCAATTCTGCTTCCCACTGAATTCCATTCAAAAGAGAACACGAACTATACAGTTCAATGAAACATCAAATCCCAAAGTGCAAAAGGGTACCAATCTTTGACGGAGTATTACTCGGATACCATGGAACTTAAGAAATATTTGTCTAAACCTATGGGATCATGTTGGGGGCCTCTACAAAAACTTCTCTAGGTTTTTGTTATCTAAAATTGGTTTTCCCGTGGTGTCCAGTTTTCAGTTGATGGAAAAAGTGTCAAATGCAAATAGTGGAAAGTTGCAAAGTGGTGCAAATTTTGTTCTACAACTCGTGTGACCAAAAGGACTATTTCAACACATCCAAATAGGTATTTTTACGCTAGTCATGGTCATATTTCACACTCAAACATGCGGAATCGCTTCAAGCTACGTTCAACCGAATCGATCCCTTAAGGGTCCAAAGGGCAAAATGGCTGCAAAATTCACCATGTTGTTACTCAGATACCATTGTGATTAGAAACTTCTCATTTGATCCTATGGGATCATGTTGGGGCTCTCTACAATAACCTCTCTCATTTTTTCTTATCTCAGAGTGGTTTTCTTGTGGTGTCCAGTTTTCAGTTGATGGAAAAAATGTCAAATGCAAGCAGTGGAAAGTTGCAAAGTGGCGCAACTTTCGTTCTACAACTCGTGTGATCAAATGAACTGTTCCAATGCATCCAAATAGGTATTTTTATGCTAGGCATGGTCCTCTTTTGCACCCAAACACGCGGCTCCAAGCTACGTTCAACTAGATCAATCCCTTAAGGGTCAAAAGTGCAAAATGGCTACAAACTTTAGCATGTTATTACTCAGATAACGTGATGCTTAGAAAATTCTTGTCTAATTTTATGGGATCATGTTGGACCTCTCTACAATAACCTCTCTCATTTTTTGTTATCTCAGAGTGGTTTTCCTGTAATGTCCAATTTTCAGTTGATGGAAAAAGTGTCAAATTCAAGTAGTGGAAAGTTGTAAAGTGGTGCAACTTTTGTTCAACTCGTGTGACCACGAAAACTATTCCAATGCATCTGAATAGGTATTTTTATGTTAGGCATGGTTTTCTTTCACAAACAAACACGCGGAATCACTCTAAGCTACGTTCAACCAGATCGATCCCTTAAGGGTCGAAAATGCAAAATGGCTGCAAACTTTAGCATGTTGTTACTCGAATACCGTGATGCTTAGAAACTTCCTGTCTAATCTTATGGGATCATGTTGGTCCCCTCTGCAATAAACTCTCTTATTTTTTTCTATCTCAAAGTGGTTATCCTGTGGTGTCTAGTTTTCAGTTGATGGAAAAATTATCAAATGCAAGTAGTGGAAAGTTGCAAAGTGGTGCAACTTTCGTTCTACAACTCGTGTGACCAAATGAATTGTTCCAACATGTCTGAATAGGTATTTTTATGCTATAAATGGTCCTCTTTCATACCAAAGCATGTGTAATCACTCCAAGCTACGTTCAACAAGATCGATCCCTAATAGGTCAAAAGTTCAAAATAGCTGCAAACTTCAGCATGATGTTACTTGGATACCATGATTCTTAGAAACTTTTTATCTGATCCTATGGGATCATGTTGGGCCCCTCTGCAATAACCTTTTTTTTTGTTATCTCTAAGTGGTTTTCTTGTGGTGTCCATTTTTCAGTTGATGGAAAAAGTGTCAAATGTAAGTAGTGGAAAGTTGCAAAGTGGTGCAACTTTCATTCTCCAACTCGTGTGACCAAACGAATTGTTCCAACATATATAAATAGGTATGTTTATGCTAGGAATTGTCTTCTTTCACACCCAAACACATGGAATTGCTTTGAGCTACGTTCAACCGGATCGATCCCTTAAGGGTCCAAAGTGCAAAATGATTGCAAATTTTAGTATGTTGTTACTCAGATACCGTAATGCTTAGTAACTTCTCGTCTGATCCTATGGGATCATATTGGGTCCCTCAATAATAAGCTCTCTCAATTTTTGTTATCTCAGAGTGGTTTTCCTATGGTGTCCAGTTTTTCAGTTGATGGAAAAAGTGTCAAATGCAAGTAGTGGAATGTTGCAAAGTGTTGCAACTTTCGTTTTGCAACTTGTGTGACCAAAAAAATTGCTCCAACGCATCTAAATAAGTATTTTTACACTAGGTATGGTCCTCTTTCGTACCCAAACATGTGAAATTGTTCTGAGCTATGTTCAACTGGATCAATCCCTTAAGGGTCCAAAGTGCAAAATGACTGCAAAATTCAACATGTTGTTACTCAGATACCCTGAAGCTTAGAAAGTTATCGTCTAATCATATGGGATTACATTGGGCCCACCTTAAAATAACCTCTCTCAGTTTTTGTTATTTCATAGTGGTTTTCTCATGGTGTCCAGTTTTTAGTTGATAGAAAAAGTGTCAAATGTAAGTAGTGAAAAGTTGCAAAGTGGTGCAACTTTCGTTCTGCAACATGTGTGACCAAACGAATTATTCCAACATGTCCAAATAGGTATTTTTATGCTAGGCATGGTCCTCTTTCACACCTAAACACGTGGAATCACTCTGAGCTATGTTCAACCAGATCGATCCCTTAAGGGTCTCATGTGCAAAATGACTGCAAACTTTAGCATGTTGTTACTCGGATACTATGATTTTTAGAAGATTATTGTCTGACCCAATGGGATCACGTCAGGCCTCTCTATAATAACCTCTCTTAGTTGTTGTTATCTCAGAGTGGTTTTCCTATGGTGTGCAGTTTTTAATTGAAAGAAAAAGTGTCAAATGCAAGTAGTGGAAAGTTGTAAAGTGGTGTAACTTTCGTTCTGTAACTCGTTTGACCAAACAAACTATTCCAACATGTCCGAATAGGTATGTTTACACTAGGCATGGTTTTATTTCACACCCAAACATATGGAATCACTTTGAGCTATGTTCAACTAGATCGATCCCTTAAGGGTCCAAAGTGCAAAATGACTGCAAACTTCAGGATATTGTTACTCGGATACCGTGATGCTTAGAAATTTCTCATTTGATCTTATGGGATCTTGTTGGGCCCCTCTACATTAAACTCTCTAAGTTTTTGTTATTTCATAATATTTTTCCTTTGGTGTCCAATTTTTAGTCGATGAAAAAAGTGTCAAATGCAAGTAGTAGAAAGTTGCAAAGTGGTGCAACTTTCATTCTACAATGCATGTGACCAAATATATTGTTCCAATGCATCCAAATAGGTATGTTTACACTAGGCATGTTCCTCTTTCACACCAAAACACATGGAATTGCTCTGTGGTATGTTCAACCGGATCGATCCCTTAAGGGTTTGAGTGTAATATGTTGAAATAGGCCATTCCACCTATTGTTTAAGCTATGTTTTGGTGATATGGGCCTTCTGTAAGTTGGATAGTGAGTAGGAATAAGAAAATGGCATTGGTAAAGGCATTGGAAGAGATTACTAACGTTGCCCCCTATTGTGAAGATTATGTATCATTTTCTTAATTGAGTTGTTCCAATCAAAGGATTAAATATATTATAATCTTTATATCAATCATTTCATGGAATACCGATTGAAAACATGCTTTTTCTTTTAGATAAAGTTGTTTACCATCAATAAATTAAGTTATTCCATACAAACCATGAAGGACAACAATGATCAATACTAGGGCTAACCAATTAATAAGTATACATGTGAATAAGTCAAGCATGTATATGTGAATAAGGGAAGCACAAGTAGTCACAAACACATATGCCTTGAAGTATACACACGAATACATAGTATCCACAACTTAATACAAAGTATATGCATGAATACAAGGTATACGCATGAAAACGCATAAGTTGCAAAGTATACATTGGAACACACGTAAGTCACAAAGTATATACATAAGTTGTAAAGTATGCATTTGAATACATGTAACTCATATCTATTGAACCATGAATTTATAACATGAAAATATGGACACCATCGATAAAAAAAGTTTTGTATTAACCAAATAGCCATGTACACATACATCAATATATGTCGATATAAGTATAAAATATAGGTACAAAATAGCAATATAGGCTTACGAGAATGCCATATAGGCATACAATGTTAAATATATCCAATACGAAATATGTACAAAACTGCCATGTAGGCATACAACAAAGGGCTTTGGAATCAAAAGTCATTGCTCTCTAGGGTCTTGAAATAAACTCTTTCCCTTTGCTTGTCGATCGGATGGCAATAGGTCTATCACTCATTTGTGTTGCACTCAAAGAGTGCTCCTGCTGCTCCTCCTAGTACAGTTAAGTTCTTGGTGAATTTTTAACTGTTACAATAAGAATTAAAGAAATTAATATATAGAAATTACATTATAAAAAATGATATATTTAAAAAAATAATCACTTACGACCATCTCACAATCACTCCCCATGAGGGAAATATTTGTATGCTGATGTTGAGGTGTGCTCAAGTCCTGTATAAACCATCCAAATAGAAATTAAACTAAAAATCAATAATGGTTTGATTTTTCACTAGAACTAACATCTATAACAATGAATGTAAATTGAAATTTAATAATTTTCCTCATACCTCCCCTATCAATTCCATCGAGGATTGTATAGCGGATGAAACAATGATATCCATTACCCTTGTAACATTTGAAGGTGTTTCCACAACCAACATTTGAAAATAAAACGAAAAATTATTCAATCACAATAAAGATACAATAGTGATCTATGTGTCATGACTTATAATATATGAGATCTAATGAACAAAATTTTGAGTAATTATCAAACTATATATTTCTAATTATCATGCTTTCTATTTTCCCTATCTATATCTTGTTCAAAAGGACATTTTTTTAAGGCTTTTACCCATAGCAACAAGCCACTAAACCATTTCATTAAATGCTCTCATATACATGTATGATAACTATGGTGGCATAGAGAAGGCAGTGACCTGTTTGAAAAAATGCCTCAAAAGAAATGGGGTCTCGTGGTGATGGAATTCCATTACAAACAAATGCATGTCATGGCATTCCATCACCATAAGACCACATTTATTTCAGGCATTTTTTTTAAAATTTCATTTCCTTCTCTATGGTATTATTGCTTACTATTATGCTTTGATAGATATTTTTCCAAGCATCCATAGTTTGTTGGAAAGCACCTATTTTAGGCTTTTAGCCATAGCAGCAAGGAAGTGAGTAGTTTGATAAAATTCTTTGGTGCACATGTATGAAAAATGTGGTATCATAGAAAAGGTGGTGAGCAGTTTGAAGAAATTCCTCGAAGAAAGGTGGTCTCATGGTGATGGATCCATCACCATGAGAATGCATTTCTTCGAGGAATTTTTTCAAACTACTAATTGCCTTGTCTATGCTATTGCTTATTATTATAGTTTCATATATTTTTTCCAAGCATCCATAGTTTGTCGTGTAGGTGCACCTTTGCAATCACATGCCTCCATGTGAATTAATTGCATCACTTCTTATGTTGACTTTCTAAACAACTATATATTGTAGTTGAAATTTTTTCATCTATCAATATCTAGTTATTAGTTATGGAATGTGATATAATGCTTTGAGTTTGAATGATGTGCAATGTAACATAACCAATGATATGAATATAAACTACACAAATATATTAAGTACAATTCATTAGTTAAACTCTTTATTCTATTACCTCTGTGAAGGTTTGAGTATATCCACTGGCATTGGGAGGTGTTCACTAAAAACCTCCAATATTACCCTATTCAACATCCAAAATCACATATTAAAATACCATTTGTAAAAAAATGCTATTAACATGTAATAAATTTATAATTATTTACTAGTTACATACCCCACCGATAGGTGTACTAAAAAAAAAGTATGTGTAGGGCCGGTGTATCCAGTCTCAACACTGTGACCCTGTAATTTTAAATTAAAATCATAAAACTAAATTAGTTAATCTTGCATTTCAAAATTGAAATTTAATAAATTAAATTCAATGAACATGCTAAATTTTACCTGATTATCAATTCCATATATATCATGCAAAATTTTAGTTGCCCTCTCCATTTATGTAGCTACATACGGATCCTGCATAGCAGCCTCCCGAGTGTCAGTGGGGTCATATGAACAAGTCACCCTACAAGATTGAAACACATGGGTTCGAAGGCCACCACTCAAAGACTCCCCTAGATGGTATTGTAGAATAAGGCTAGTATGATGCATGACACTCTGGGTCAAAGTGTCAATCACTTGCAATGTGTCTACATCGACACTCTCCTTTGTGATGATAGGCATAACAATGTTCTCATGAGGTGGCTTAGCGAGAGCTTGTCTCCCTTGCCACGTAGGATCTAGCTGTGCACCAGGCCTATCATGAGCTGACCCACCACCTCTCCCCTGGAAATCCCTCATATCAAAATAATTTGAGATTTTTTTCAATATGAACTCACTGTATAGTTTCCTAAGAAAATACTAGGGGACTTCACAATTTTTGCATGGTCAGTCATCAAAGATTTTGTACCACCTGTCATAAAAATGGTTCATAATCTCTTGGTGGTGGCACCAATGAATAGGAAACCTCTTCACATTGAGGCTAAGATTTTGATTTGTACGTGGGTCAGTGAATAATGAGCACAAATCACCTTTTGTAATTTTTAAATCCTTTACTTGTTTATATGATAGTTTATCCGCATAATATGCCCTAGCCACCTGCCTTCTATCTTGCCATCCAGTTATTTGTTTGCTAATTGAATCTACATTTTTTAACATATATTTCAATGAATTTGTGAGGGTCATTCTTTCTGTGGTTGAACCATTTGGATCACTCAATCTACTAATAAAATCCTTAATTTTTGTATTGTTGTTCTCAATCTCACTCATTAATTTTTTTTGAGTGCCAAGAGGGTGTTGAGTCATTGGTGGAGGAGGTTGTTGTTGAGGTTGATTTTCTTGTTGAAGATTTTTTTTCTTTAGGATTTGGTTGCTCTTCTTGTTGAGGATTTTGAGGGTTTGCGGGTTCATTTGCATCTCATACAAATTAAAAAATATATATATCAAATATAACCTAAAACTAACAAAATCAACCTAAAACTAAGAAATTCAAAACAAACAACAAATAGTACTTACCTCTCCCACCTCTTTGTCATCGTGGTGCCATCCTTGCAAAGAAATAGAAACTCTTGTTGAATATTTGTGCCCAATACCTCCTCCTAGAACACGAGGATAAAAATTGGGGGTTTTGGCTGCGGGCAAAGGAAAAAAACAATTGAAGTGAAAATGAAGACTTTCACTTTTTTTTTTCTTTTAATGTGCAATAACGCAAGTGCATTATAACACGCTTGCACTATGAGTTTTCCAAAAAAAATTAGAAAGTGGCCACGAAATTGCTACCCAACTTCATGCACCCACCCCCATGTCTCCTTCATCTAATTTCTTATTTCATCCATAGTCACTTTCCCTTTTCCTTTGTCATCTTTTTGCGTATTTCTTCCTTTGTATGTTGGACCTCTTCTATCCATGTTTTTGTTTCTGCAGAATCTAGCAATGTGACTGTATTTGTTGCAATTGTAACACACAAAATTTCCTTGTCCAAACTAGTCATTCCATTGATTTCTTCTTGATCTGCACTAGTTACCAATATGCCCAAATCTTCCACAGGTATAACATTTAACATTCCTTCTATTGACAGAGTTTCCTGACAAATTTTTGCATTCAATTGACTTATGAGAAAACTTATTACAATTGAAGCACTGACTAGAAAATGATGAATCTCTTGATTTCATTTTACTTCTACACTGAACAACCATATGACCAAATTTATTGCAAGAAAAATAGTATCCATTAAAATTTTGTGCATTAGGTTGTCTTACCGGATTCCTTTTTGCTTTGTTCATCTAATTTCCTTGCCTGAAATTCCTTTGTCTAGATATGGAACTTTCTCCTTTCTCATATCCAAGGCCTCACTTGTCACTTTCATTCTTTTATCCTTGAGTCAACTCATCAAGTTTAACTGAGCTAATCTTGAAGTTCTCCTTATATTCATTTGCAGTAGCAAGTTCATCCGTAAGAATAACAACTTGTCTTTTAAGCTCTTGTTCATTATCTCTGGATTGTTGCAATTCAATCTCCAATTGAATGAATTCTCCATTATTTTTGTTGCATTCATCAGATCTCTCTTTTAAGGACTGAGCAATATTCTCCTCTTTCTTCTTTCTATCTTCAATCTCCTTAGTCAGCTTCATCATCATAGATTCCATCTCATGCTTTAGGGTAGCATTGTCTCTGGAAAGCTTTTCACATTCTTCAGTTATTTCCTTCAAGGTTTGATTCAGGTGATTGTCATCCATGTTTTTGCTCTCTTCAATAATTTTTATCTCTTTTTTCTTTATCTAATCATAGAGATCCTTTCTCCTTTCCCTGGATTTAATAACTTGATCCTTCAACTTTTGAATGAATTTCTTGGCATTCTTAAGATTTTCTTTCAATTCTCAGACTTATGCTTTGGACTAATCAAGATCATCAAGTGCCACCACAAGCTACTGCTAAAGACTATTAGAGTCCATTACATCCACAATCCACCTCAAGCTATTAAAATTCTTCTGAGGAACTTAGCTCTAATACCAATTGTTGGAATTAGGAACATTGAGAGGGGGGGTGAATTAGTATTAAACAATATTTAACATCATCAATCTTATCCTTAAACCACTTATAACACTCAACCAAGAGAAAGATGCAAACACATAAAGCAATCATCCACAACACCATAACACAAGGATTTTTATGTGGAAATCTTGTTAGGAGAAAAACCACAATGGAGGTCAGTACACAATTTGAGTACTCAAATATAAATGTTTTACAAAATGGGAATGCACTTGCATTCAGGCACACTACTTAGAGCTCACTGCTCAAAATAAAGAAGGATCACTACTTTACAAAATATTTGTATTACATCAAAAGGTTGAACTGAGAAAGTGCATCTACAAATGCCTAGTTACAGTTTTGGTTAGGCTCATAGATTAGATTCTGGACCTACTATCTAATTCTGCAATTTGCTCTACTCTGCCTCAACTCGCTTCACAAAATCTTCTTTTGCACAAGTGAAACTATGCATAAACACTTTCGAACCCTTCTGATATTCGCAATATACATCAACACACTTTGAATACCATGCAAAATGAATTAATTGATCTCTTATATATATATCTGCTACCAAGGATTTAATCGCTTCATGTCGACTACAATAAAATAGAAAATATTTTCCAACTGTCGGCTCAAATCATAAATGATTTTCAATGCGTACCATCCAAAGTCAACCACAACATAGTGAGGACACAAAACAAAATCTACAAGCCCAAAAATACCTCAAACAATTTCTCCTTAAACATCTGCAACACGTCACAGTCACTTAGTTGTCCTTCATATACTAATGAACATAAAATCAAACAACTGGATCTCCTAACTCATACACCACTTGATGCGACAACACAAAACTTGAGAATAAGACATTCTAGATACCCAACAACCTTCCCTAAGATCCACAACCAAAACTAATAAACTGATAATGCATATGGATCGACAAACTCAACTTTAGTCAGATACCCTATTCTTCACTTTGTCTTCTAGTATGGACAAATACTGACATGTGGACCAGATCAATGACTTCGGTTGTCATCAATGACAACACCAAAAGCCATATGCCAACACAGTGGAATGGAAAATCCTCTAGACATGAATTATTTACACATTACAAAGATATCCAAACACTACAACAAATCCTTGTGATTATCTCTCTTTTTTGCTTCATTTTTTGCTTCCACTCACTGTTTTAATGTATTTTTCTCCAATTTTTTGAAAAAGTTGGTGCTATTTATCGAGATGGTGCCATTTTCCATTTTTTGCACCAATCAAAACAAGTAGGCACTAAATTAGGCATTAATTAGTGTCGGGTTTAGTGTTGGGTTTAGCACTAGATTTAGCATTAGGTTTAGTGTCTAATTGTTCTGATCTAGCAGGGATTAGGGCTTAAGGGATTAAGGGTTTTAGAACAAAAAATCCTTCCCCAATATCAACTGGCTTTCAATTTCTTGCCTACATTTCACTTGCATCAAAATATTCCTCAACCCTCAACCCTCAATCCTAATCCCTCAACGCTCAACCCTCAACCCTCAACGCTCAACCCCTATACCCTTTACCCTATGCATTGGACCCTCAACCCTAATCCTTCAACCATATATCCTCAAACCTATACCCTAAATGCTCTACCCTCAACCCTTAACCATCAACCCTAATCCTTTAAACCCTAAACCCTTAAACCTTCTACCCTCTACCCTCAACCCTAATCCAACAACCCTATACCCTCAATCCAATATCCTAAACCATCAATGTTATAGGTCCTCAACTCTAAACCGGCCTCTACCCTCTACCATCAAGTACCCAATACCATCTACCCTCAACCCTCAACCCTTAAACCCTTAAACCCAAGTAAACTCTCTATCCTAATCCCTCAACCCTTAAACTCTCAACCCTCTACCCTCTACCCTCTACCCTCTACCCTCTACCCTTAAACCCTAATCCTTCAACCCCTATACCCTCTACCCTATGCATTGGACCCTCAACCCTAATCCTTAAACCATATACCCTAGTCAAACCTATACCCTAAATGCTCTACCCTCAACCCTTAACCATCAACCCTAAACCCTTAAACCTTTTACCCTCTACCCTCAACCCAATACCCTAAACCATCAACCCTATAGGTCCTCAACTCTATATACCCTCAATTCTAAACCCTATACCCTATACATTAGATCCTCAACACTCATATATCTTTGTCCCTCCCTCATCTTCTAATATCCTCTCTATCTCACTTATCCCTCCATCTCTCACTCCATCCATCCCTCCCTCTCAACCCTAATCCCTCAACCCTAAACTATCAATCCTTAAACCCTAATCGCTCAACCCCAATACCCTCTACCCTATACATTAGACCCTCAACCCTAATCCTTCAACCATATACCCTCAAACTTATGCCCTAAACACTCTACCCTCAACCCTTAACCATCAACCCTAAACCCTTAAACCTTCTAATCTCTACCCTCAACCCTAATCCCTCAGCCCTATACCCTCAACCTAATACCATAAACCATATTCAACACTATAGGTTCTCAACTCTATGCCCTCAATTCTCAACCCTCTACCCTATACATTGGATCCTCAACCATCATATATCTATGTCCCTCCCTCCTCTTCTAGTCTCCTCTATATCTCACTTCTCCCTCCATCTCTCACTCCATCCATCCCTCCCTCTCTACCCTAATCCCTCAACCCTAAACCATCAACCCTTAAACCCTTAAACACTCAACCCTAAACCCTAAACCCTAAACCCTCCCTCAACCCTCAACCCTCAACCCTCAACCCTCGGCCCTTAAACCCTAAACCCTTAAACTGACCTCTACCCTCTACCCTCAACCCTCAACCCTTAAACCATTAAACCCCAGTAAACTCTCTACCTTAATCCCTCAACCATCAACCCTTAATCCCTCAACCCTTAAACCCTCAACCCTCAACCCTCAACCCTCAACCCCTAGTATACCCTCTACCCTATACATTGGACCCTCAACCCTATATGTCCCTTGGTGTGATTACAAAGGCCTAAAAATTCAACTATATCCCTTTTGTTAATTTTATGGCACAATACACTTCATTTTTGCATTCAATCATCTACAAATTTTCCCATGTTTAAAATTTTTGAGTAAAGGATAAAAAAATAAAAATTAAAGGATAATATGAAGATAATAGTATGATCTTAAATTTGAGAATTAATAGCATTTGAATTAAATGGAATTTTTATCTTCTTTTGATTTAAAAATTGTAATATTTAATTTGTAACATATTATAAAATAAATAAATAATAATAAAATTTATATTTTGAATATTAATCATTATTTAGAATTTATTTTTCACAATAATAATATGAATGGTTTGGAAGAAATGCAAGAGGTAGATCTATTTAATTAAAAAAAATCTTAGGGCACAAAGAATATAATGTAATATCACAATCACACAATTTTTTAAAATTATAATTTAATGATTAAATTATATATTTAATTCATATTCATTTTAGTTTTATTTAAATAAATATTTTTTTATATATATTTTAAATTAAAATTAATATTTGTTAAAGATATTTTTCATATTTTTATTTTATATAAAATAACATCAATGGTTTTTAATTATTAATTGAACATACAAATTAATAAATTTAATAGATAGTAGTAATTTTTTATTATAAAATATATGTATTTTGTTTTCTAAACTTGGTTGAATAATAAAAGATTCAATGATTAAAAATATACACTATATATGATTGTGTGGGAGTTTTTTCACATCAATATTTTTGCCACCGTCATGAATTAGAACAAAATACCCAAGCCATAATTTTCAACTCTCATTTTCACTTGGTTTTTTTGAGCTCCCTTGCCCTACACACGCCACCATCATTAGGGTTTGAAACCTCAAGAGTTCTGAAGGAGTCTCTGTCAATTTTTTTATTGCTTTTGAGAGTTTTTGTCATAGAAATTTTTGTTGAGGCTGAATCAAGTAAAGCTTTCATGGTTCATGATTTCTTTCCACTTATTTAAATGTGTTTTCAAAGATATTCTTTCTCGGATTCTCATGGAATTTTTTTCTTGCTTTACTCTGTTGACACCTTGCTTGTCTTGAGGGTAACATCAAATCACTTTTGGAGCTCACATTTCTTCGAAGAACAAGAAGTTGAGTAAGTTTCTATGCACTATTTCTCTATATTTTACCTCTATTTTATGTCAAAACAAGCTCGATTTGGACTCAATAGATATGAATGAATGGGTGTTTTGTTTCTACCATGCATCCTTATTTTGAAATATTTCTATCTTAGATCGACTTCTCCAGACTTAGCTCACTAGCAAAAGAAATGAAACAAATCATACTCTCCATATTTGGTTTGATCAAACGATGAATTTTTTTTTATTTCTGCATTTTTTCTCTTTCCTAGTGATAGCTTGGTCGTGGCCTCTCTGGAATATTTTTTCTATTTCCAAAAAGAACATTGTAAAATTTTCTTTATTATATTTTGAGCCTCCTTCATGGCTCCATGATTATGGTCGTGGGCTCTATTCAATGGCATTATGGGTTTGTCTTGATCTGGGGTTTTTTGAAAACCCGTTACTCCTATTGCAGATATGAACTCTTAGAAAAATAAGTGCAAGCCTCTTGGCATGATATTTCACTTCTCAAAAAGAAAAATAAATCTTTCCACATTTGGGGCTTGGCCTAGAAACCCTAAACCATGGGTTTGTAATATTTTGCATATCCTTCTCCTTTCTTGCAAAAATTTATTAATGTATATAATTGTAATTTCATTTTTCTTATTCTTATAAATGAAGTTGTGTTCTCTTTCCATAATTTTATTGATCTCTTCATCATTCCCCAATAAGATTGACTTTCATAAGCTATGCCTTGAAACCCTCTAAAAATATAATCTAGTACACTGTAGAACTGTTCTTCAAATTGTAAGAGGCGGCTCCCTAAGACCTAACCCTAGACTAAAACTATAGACAAAATTTATATGTGCAATATAAAAGATTTCAATGGGGGGTTTTGCCAAAATAGAAATCACTAAATGACTGTGTTTTTGCCCTCAAATGCATACACCAAAATGTTAACAGTCAAGCTTTACAATGATATTTTCAAATATAGCAAAGGATAAACTATCAAGCACAAAAAAACAAACAAACACAACTTCCTACTAGCTAAAACAAAGACCAATATTCCAAATGAATGCTTACTTTTGGCTAATGTAGAGACTATTAATTTTACATCAACTAGGGAGTGTTAAACAAATTGAACAGCACATGACTCCAAAATAAAGTGCCAAGTGATAAAAAAAGCTACCACTTATTGAATAAAATGCATCAATACAAAGCTTGACAAAGTTTGATGCAATGCAGGGGAGGTCTTCAAATGAACCAAACTCAAATTCTCTTCACCATACCTTGATTTCACAAGGCCAAAAGATTCCAAACCACCAAAACTTGATTCCAACTCTCACCTGACCTCTTGTACACCTTAAATATAATTTATTTGATAGTTTCAAATCAACAAAGCACTCAAAAAACTATGTTTCATCATATTCACAAATTCTTGTATTCAAGGACTTAAACTCTTATAATACTCCATATAGTTGAAATCAGGTAAATATTCAACACCAAAGTGAATCTCCTAAAAAAAAACCAGATTCTAGGACCCATTTGGGCCTTCTAAAACATATCTCAAAACCAACTATGGTCACTGTTGTGCAATTTTGCACACACGCCCCACTTGGAGTGGGGATCCTCTTTTCTGGATGTCTTTTGACCTTTGGTTTTATTGGATTTATTTTTTAAGGTCTTGAGATGTTGGTCTTACTGGCTTTGGTCTTGCCTTGGGGATTGAATTGGTTAAAGTTGGGTTTCAGTGAAAATCCAGATTTTGACCTGAATCCGGGATTTTCCAGCTCCGGCAGATTTTCCCGGGCTCTGGTTCATTGTCCGTTTATTGCTGAATTTTCTAAATCTGGGTTTTTGCTTGACTCCGGGATTTTCCAGTTCTCGTGGATTTTCCCGGACTGTGTCGAAATCCCGAACTCCATTAAAATCCCAGTTTCTTCTGAATCCATGGAATTCGTGTTTATCTGGATTTTCCGCGTGTCTTGTTTTTTTCTGAAATTCTGTCCTGGGCTCAGGTTTCTGGATTTTTCAGACATGTCTTGTCGCTCATTAATGCTCAAAGTACCTTTGCTCAAACGCGGGTATGAACTGATTTAAAGTCTTTTAGGCATCATTTTGACTTCAATATTCACCTATTTTCTACTTTGGCGTCTGAGTGCATTCTTCATTCGAGCTTTGAGCGTTGATCTTGAGCTGCTTGCGCATGGATTGTTTGGGCGCTAGTGTTAGGATTTTTCATGCTAGGGCACACTTGTTTTGCAGTCGCCTCTTTGAGCTCAAGCCTCATCCGTATTGATCTATGGTAAGTCATGGCTAGCCCTTCCATCCGTTTGCGTGATAATTGAATCTTTCTAGGTCGACTGGTAGCCATTTTGGGTTGGGCTTTGCTTGGATTATGGCTTTGTATTTATAAAGCTAGGGTTTGACCCATCTTTTCATGAAACTTTATCACCCGTACCATGTGTGCTTGTGTTTATCCACTTAATGGTGGGTGTGTCCTTATGGATGGTGTTTTGGGTCAGATTTTTTCCCTCTAAGTGCGTAATTTGCTATCTTGTGAAGATTAGGGTTTCGGTTCATTTGCCTGAATTTGCCAAGGTTTAGTAGGGTTGTCACGATTTCATGATTTATGTTCAGCTCAACCTGCTCATTCCTTAAGAAATTCCTGTGTGCTTCGATTGATCGTCTCAATGATAGTGTTCTTTGAAATTTTAAGCTTACCCGGGCTTTCATGGCGGAGGTCTGGTTATGGGATTTAGGGCATCGTTGTTTCGACTTGAAGACTAGTTATTCAGAGGTCTCTTGAAATTCAAATTCATGTGCATTCTGAATTTTGTTGCTTGGCATTGATTTTGGGACCATTAGAATCCAAGTAGAGAAGTTTGCATGATCGTTTCATTAATGGTTCGCATGTTAGCATTTCGTCGGCTTTTCGGGGTGTCCGCGAAATTCCTGTGCACTTGGATTTTCCTGGTTTCGGCCAATTCCACGGGGTATAGCGAATTATGGAGTATTTGAACTGTCAGCGAAAATCCATCTTGTTTGGAGTTTTCCGGTCTTCTTGTCCGGTTTCATTTCTTCGATTTTTCAAAGCTAAGGCTAATGGGGTAAAGTGCTAAATGATGATTTCTTGTTGCTAATGGATGAATTTCATGATAATCTTATAATCTTATGTCCATACTAATGATTTATTTGGAAAATGAGGTCTTTGTAGCAAGAATCCATCTGGGTCGGATTTCTCTGAATTCCGCCCTAACTGGATTTTCCCGGTTCACCTTATTTTCCCGGATTGCTTTATTTTTCTGGATTGTCAGGGATTGATGGATTTGTGATGGATCTTAATTGATTTATATGATTTTATGCTAACCTTTGGATTGGAATATGTATGACAATTGGATACTCATGATGATCCTTTGTGAATGCAGGCTGAATCAAGCAAGGCTGCAGTAGGAAAATCTAAAGGTGACACGGAGGGGTCCTCCATTTCAGAGGCAGAAAGATTAAGGTTGGATACTAAGAGTCAGCTACCAGAAAGTATGATATCTTCAGTGTGGTCTGAGGTCTCGGACACCAATGTTGGAGCATGGCGATATGAGGAATTCAAAGAGAGAACAGCTCAGAAGGATCTGTCGGTCCTGAGACAGGGAATGATGAAGTCTGGATTAGTTCATGTGGCAGGGTTCCCTCCTGCAATCCAATGCTATGAGTTAATACTAGAGTGTGCCCGACAGTATGACTTCGACACATAAAGGGTTGTGAGTACCGAAGGAAGAGTCTTAGCAAATTTTAATCCTGTTTCTATTGCCCAAGCCTTTGACATGCCAGATTTTCCTTTTGTGTGTGCCTTGAACATGGACTTGGCCAAAACATATTATGAGAATGAGCCAACCAAAGCTTAGCAGATGATTAATTCTTGGTTGGAAAAGCCAAAGTCACATTACTCCAAACTGCCTAAGCAATTGCATAGGATTAAATTTAGATCAGATATTTATGATGCGATCACGTTTTTGAGCAGAGTGGCAGGTTTGAAGAGTGATGGAGTATTGGAAAGTTGGATGGTCCATGTGATCAATAAAATTGAGCAGGGAACTAATTACCATTGGGCAGGACTTATTAGCACTATGATTGATAAACAACTGAGGAACATCCTAGAAACTAAGAAGTTCACCATGTCTTCTTATGTGATGTATGTGTTGGCTAGATTCTACCCATACAGTGGTTTTAATCCACAGGGAACATTTGGACAGGATGTAATTTATAATATTTACCCGGAATTGCACCTAGGACATAGAGATTACAGAAGATCCAATGATGCATTCACAATGCATATCACAGGTTGCTTCAAAATGCAGAGCATGTGAGACTGTCAGATGGAGAGAAGGAGTTGATAAAGAAATATGGAGTCTGGTTCATTCAGTTTCCCACCTTCTCTTACATAAGAATTGACGGATGCCCGGTTGCTCCATACAGGTTACCTAGGTACCCTACTGATCATATTGTGTTACTGGAAGTTGTGAGACAGATATGTGAATTTGATGCAATTGTCAAAAGGGAAAAGAAAAAAATAGGTTTCGGTGGAGATTTCCCTCTTGGAATTAGCATAGTAGAGGTGTGCACTTCCATCCAATCGGCACATGTAGCTAGGGATGAATTGGCAGCTCATGGTTTCTCCTTCCATTCCAAAAGGACAAAATTTGATATCACCGGGGAAGCACAAAAAAAGGACACCAAAGAATACTGCCACAAGGATGACCTAGAAGACTATTGGGCCAATATTAAAGATGATTTTGAGGCAAGGAAGAAAAGGTACTCTAGGCTTCCTGTTGATGTGATTAGGCAATAAAATGTCAAGTTAATCCCTGACCAGCTAGAGGATGATGGAAACCTGGTGCAAGATCATGCATATGAGTCTATTAAGGACAGATCAATTGGAGAGATAAACTAGAATGATGATAAGGTAACTGAGTTGGAAGATCTGATGGCGCCGGTTATGAAATTTACTACTTCATGGTTAAAACATAAGGTTTGGGAGTTGGAAAGTGAGAAGGTACCCTATACCTTTAATTTGATGGGAAAACTCAATCCTATGTCCACTTTAGAAGAATTTGGGGAAGATGATCCCAAAGGGAAAACTAAAGGGAGCTCACCCTTCAAAATCAAAATCAAGGGTCCTAAAGAAAGTGAGCCAGTACCTAAAAGAAAACCAAAAGGAAAGAAAAGAAGTCGAACCCTGAAAATAAGCAAGTCCTCTGATGAAGAGGAATTTGAAAAAGTAGAATTTGAAAAAGTAGAAGAAGAAGATGCTCCTCCACAGCCTAAGAAGACAAGAACAACTAGGGTTTCAAAGAGAAAAGGTTAGGAAACTTCCAAAGATGAGACTTCGATTGTTGATGTGGAGAGTTCAGGGGAAAAGACAAAGGATTATTCAAGGAGATCAAGGACTCCATCCCCTAAGGAGCCGATGCAAAAGATGGATCCTCTTCCAAAGACACCCGCTCTGGAACAACCTAGGGCTACTTCTCCTTCGCCAAGCATGCCTGAGCAGGAGACTCTTGAGGAATGTGGGACTAGTGGAGAGGCAGAACCTTTCAAGGAAGGAGAACTCTTTGGTGCGGCAACTGAGCTTGAAGTTAAAGAAAAAGAAAAACATCCTTCTCCATTAGTCCAATATGAGGATTCTCCGGAGAGTAGTAAAGGTAATGGATCACCTGAAAAGGAGAATATTCCTGTTAGAACCCCATCGCCGGTTCAGGAAGAGGAGATTGAAGTAGGTGATCAAGGTGAGCAGCTCCCTGAAAAGGAAAAGGATAAAACAACATAACATCATGAAGAGGCAAAAACAGATGAAATTTGGGTGGATCCTGCTGTCCCGGATTGGTTAGAAAAAGAGATCACAAGAAAGAAACAAGTTGTTGTTGAGGACACCCCTCTAGATTGGGATGAGATGATGTCCAAGATTGGCAAAGGTAAGAAGAAGGCAGCCAAGGTAGTTTCAAGGATAGAAAGGGATGAGGTAAATAACAGAGTTATCCACATTGCCACCCCTGCTGCAGATAAAACTAAAGAGGTCACTGGTAAGGACTACAATGTGCAGACTTTCAACCTTGGACCAGCTTCTGTAGAGCAAGATATTGAAGAGTATGAAGGGTTTAGTGCAGTAATAATTGGCAGATTACGGAAAGAAACTCAGTCAAAACATGGGCTTAAAAAGGAAAATGAGAGGCTTAGGAAGTGCTTGGAGGATGTAATGAAACCTCTGCAATCTCTTCACCCATCTTCCTCTGCTACTCCTGGTTTCTTGCCCAAGGAAACCATTTCTGAAATTGAAAGGATGAAAGCCTCTACCCAAACTGCAACAGATTGGCTAAAGGATGTACAAGTGAAAGGGGATGATGCAATTAAGGAAGTCCTTTCAGTCGAAAAGGATGCAGTCAGAGCTAAAGACTTGTTAGAATATGTGCTATCCGAAGATAAGAAGGACATCGACCTTCTATTGTAGAAATCCAAAGTGATTATGGAATATGGCAAAGATCAGTTGGCTGTGGATGGGATTCTTCCTTCCTCTAGACTTAATGAGCCTTGAGAATGGTTTGAGGCTTTGCAGATTCGACAGAAGGCCATGAGGAAGATTCAAAAATGAAAGAAACTAATAGATGGTGATTTAACTGGTGTTTATGAGGGATGTATTGCATTTTTTGAGATCATGACTAGCAGGAGGAAAATTGCTCCTAAGTACCTGAGCCTGGAACAACTAAGGGAATGGTGGCATGAAGTTTACACCCCAAATTCTGAGAATGTCATAACAGGGCACTAGTTGGATGATGCAGCAATCTACTTGGCGGTAATGGATAAGTATCAGAATCACAAGGACGACTGGAATAAAGTTGTTAAACAGTCAAAAGAGGAGATTGGCTCCATTGAATGTCGGCTTAGGATCTTGCCTTTGCCACCTGTTATTGAGTTGGATAAATTATTTTTGAGGGTTCGAGATTAGAATAAGGATGAGGGAGGCGGTAGTTAATGCCTATTTTGAGATTTGTGCTTCCCTATTATTATAGGGCATATGTTGATCCGGGCAACATTGAGGAATGTGTCTAGGCTAACCTTGATGATATATCCGCATTTAATGTGTGCCTTATTTTGAAATGCCTAGGGCTGACTTGTTTTGGCTAATTTTATTTTGTAAATGCTTGGCTGGGCCGACATGTTTTATGAATTCTCTATAAAGGCATTCCTGCCTCATTGTAAGATATAGATAGAAGAGGATAGAAGAGTAAGAGTCAGAGTTCAATATAGTTGAATTAGAGCATTTTATAGAGTTTAGTTCTTGAAGCAAATATTGTAACAGAACAGTGGAATTGTTGCAGCATTTTGATGAACTAATACAATTGAAGACATTGTAGTTTTCCTGGTGAAATCTCTTGTGTTGGTTATCTTGCATGGTTCCTGTTGTTTCATCTTTCAAATTGCTTAAAGATCTACGGATTAGTATTTAGAATTGAATTAAGTTTGGTGAATGATGTTCATGATTTTATATTTGGAATGTTTGTAGCAATCTCTAGTCTATACTCCCAGTAACTATCTGATTGTAGTAGGTTGGTGAAGTCAACCTGGACCATACAATTATTTGTGCTTAGTTTGATTGTGGAGGAACATCTATAATTTGAAAATTTATATACCTTAGAAGATTGCACCGTTCTTGTGATATTGCATTGTGGGTTAAGCAAGAATTGGTAATTTGAGATTGGTCCATTCTAGATATCTATCATTTGCATTGTTCATTTTAGGAATAGTTAAGATTTTGTCATATCCTTGCACCCTTATCTTTTGTTATTTCTTTACCATCTGGTTAGATTTAGGATTTAAGATCATCATATTGCGAGATCATTAAATTGGAAAGATACAATTTTCTTGTAGTAAGGTCCGATTATGATTACTAGCATTTCACATATTATCTGAGTTGTTTATGCATTGTCAAGACCTGACACCCGAGAGACCTTGGGGTGATTTTTAGTAATTTATTGTTGAAAATAACCTTTCAAGAGAGATAGAATATTGCGTTCTGTCTGAGTTGTTGCTGTGTAGAAAACACCATCAACAGATTGGCGCTAGAAGGAGGGATCAAATGAGCACACTAGATCATTTCTTGAATGCCATTTCTCCTAAAAGATATAGGAGAAACACCAGATCTACCGTAGGAGAGGAAGATTTGCAGGAATTACAGTTCCCCCTAGGTCAAGAAGGACTCGAGAAAGGGGAGAATCATCATCACCCATCCCTTCACCAGCATCATCCACATCCTCACATCCAGAAGTTGAAGCCATACCCATCCTTTGGGAAATCCCTATTCAACAACCTCAACCTATCGTTAACCAATCACAACCACCACCCCCACTTTTTCTAATGGCCTTCCTTGCCAATAACCCCTCGCCCTTATTTTTCAATGCTTACAATGTAATGCCCAAAAATCCTAAGCACTTCTGCTCAAAATTCCATGTTAATGACCCAAACAGGACTGCAGAATAACATATAAGGATTTTCTAGACCTGTCTCAAAGACAGAGGGATTGTTCATGAGAATGTTGCCTGTAGGTTGTTTCCTTATTCACTAGGAGAGGAATCCTTTTACTGGTACAATCACCTCCCTTCTGGTTTGATTCTCAACTGGAATGATCTTGAGATTGTCTTTTTACAGAAATTCAGAATACCCATCAGTGCTAATGAATTATACCTGCAATTCACTAAAGTCAAGAGAGAGGTTAATGAACCAATATCTAGTTTTAATAATAGGTTCCATCGTGCATACACCAGACTTCAAGACCCCTATGTCCTAGACAATAATACAACCTTGGGAGTCTATTATGAAGCCTTAGACAGCCTGACAGCCACCTTTCTGAAGTGGAGACCTAATCCTCCAGCTACCCTAACTGATGCTTATATAGAAGTTGTTAAGCTTAGCACAGATTTGAGACAACACTTGACTGGACCATTGCCTTCTTTAGGACCCATTGCACATCCCAATCAGGTTCGGGCAGTAAATTAGGCTCTTACAAATCATACCCCAATCATGAATCTAGTACCCCAATTATCTCTAGTGCCACACCCTGGTGCCCCCATGAGCCGGTCTCCCCCATGATGAATTTTCCCCAGCAACAGGTTAACCAGCCTATGTATCAGCCATAGCCAAATAGTTTCTCTGCTTATTTGCAGAACTCGGAAGTGCTGCATCAGTCTATAGGATCCGCTATAATGCCTGTTCCTTCTCAAAGTAATCCAAACCAGATCTCTTATCGAGATCCAAATAGGGAGAGGATTGATGAAATGGCTGAGCAGATAAAGAAGCTAAATCTGGAGGTAACCTACCTAAGAAATCAAAATAGCCAACTACAAGCTACCTAGAAGAGTATGCAGTCCAATCAGAACAGAGAATTTGCACAAGGGTAGAATTTTGACAGAGGATAGTGTAATGAAAGAGGATTCTATAGTGACAGGGGAGACAATCAGGATAAGGGTTACAACGATAGAGGGTTGAATAATGATAGGAGGCCAAATTTCGACAGAGGACAAAGTAGTGGATTAGGATTTGATAAGAGGCAATCACAAGGACAGAGCAGGACATGGAATACAAGACCTAATAATGGAGGAGTCCCCACCCCATTGGATCAACCAGCTAATCATGTTGTCAACCAACCTGCAAATCAACCAGTCAGTCAAGACAAGCCTTCTAGTGGTGTGTATTTGGCTGAAGCAACCTTATCAGGATGGTGTAGGCTCCATAAGACAAGCTAGCATTCGGAGTTAGGATGTCCAGAGTTCCAAACTGCAGCCTCCATTTTCTAGTATGAGGTAGAGAATAACACAAATGGGCAGGAGATTGTTCCCTCCACCCCTTATGATTCTCATGTACTAGTATTAAATCGCGCTCCCTTCCCAGCAAGTAAGGAAAATGTGCCAGAGGAGGAATCTGGTTCTCGGGAGAGGAAAACAGATCAGATTTGTAATGAAGATGAAGTGGCTTAGTTATTCAATGAAGAAACAATGAATGACAATGGCCCCCTCGATCAGGAAGAGGCTTACATTGAAGATGTACAGATGTTTCAAAGGCAAGGTCTGAGAGATATGCCCCACAGGTTCCCACAGGTTGGGGGACCTTTCACTACCTCTATTCCTCCTAATAATTTCAGTACTCCTCCAGATCCTAATGCTAGCAATAATCCATCTTATCCACATGTTTCCAAACAATACCTCTCGAAGGAAAGACAGGCCCAAACTGACTCACAGAAGGAAAAGACTGTTCAAGTAGGCAAGGACAAGGTGGAGGAACCATCTAGGGAGGCTTCCACTGATATGAGTGAGGAAAAAATGGCTTCATATGTCACTGAGGAGTTCAAGAAATTAAAAGTAAATCTTTCAGAATTTGAGTTATTAAGGTTCCCTGCAATTAGGAGAGTAGTTCTAGGTACTTATGATGCACGTCCAGGGTCATTGGATAAACCTTTTGGTGAGGATGTCAGAAAAATTTTTAGTTCTCAGCCTATGAAAACACAAAGCCAGACCCATAGTCAGACTAACTTGTCCCCTGGAGATAAAGGAAAAGAAAAGGACAAGACTCAAGTGGACCAAGTAGATATTCAGCCAACTTTGTTTTAGGGGAAGACAGAAACCCCACCATTTCTAATTTTCGTGTGCATATTCGGTAAGAATTTACATAATTGTTTACTAGATTCTGGTGCTTCCACCAATGTGATGCCATTTGGAGTTTGTAGAGCTTTAGGGATTACACCAGCTGATTCTTAGAAGAAGGTAACTCAATTGGATAGAACTAAAGTAAATGTGGTGGGAGAATTAAATATGATTCACATGCAGATAGCTTCTGACCCAAAGGTTCAGCAAGTTATCAATATTCAGGTAGCTGATATCCCTGATGCATATGGTTTGATTCTAGGAAGAGATTTTACCAAGGCTCTCAATGGATATGTGTCTACTGACCACTCTCACATGTGGCTTCCCTGGAAAGGGGTGCCAAATCAGATTAGAATTGAAAGAGAACCAAGAATGAAATACATGATTACAGAGTACCAAAATACTTCAACAGAAGTTTTGATATCAGAAGTGGGAGTAGGAAATTATATGTTATCAGCTCAGTATGAGGAGTCAGACTCAGAAGAGGTATTGATGCTACACACGATTCTTATCGATGCAGAGACAAAGTCTAGTCATGTTGCTGTTTTGACAAAATCAACAGAGGAAGAAGAAGGATTCAAAGATAATCAAATCAGCTTATTAGACAGTTTTCAGGAATTCATCAAACACTATGTTAAAAATCAAATTCACTTAGGTAGAAGGACAAGTTTTAAGGAATTACTCTTACCCAATTGGTGTAGAGTTCATAATGCTTCCCATTCAAAGTTGGAGTGTTGCTTATGCCAGACAACAGTAGAATAGGTGCAGAAATGCCTAAATCCAACCCAGGCTATTAGGACAGATGCACAAAACCCGTAGGAAGGTTATCAAGGAAAGAAACCTATGCTGTCTAAGGAATTATCTAGCACTAATAAGCCAAAGGATACGATAAAGAAGACTACCACTGCTGAATGTTGGACTCTCAAATTTGATGGATCCAAATCCAAGCATGGAGCTGGAGCAGGGTTTGAATTGATCAGCCCAAAAGGTAAAATATTCTTTGTGGCGCATAGACTCCAATTTCACTGTACTAATAACGTAACAGAGCCACCCCACTGTAGGGGACGCTGCCGCCCCTCTGCGGTTGGGGCGGAGCTACCCCTCTGCGGGGGCGGAACCGCCCGACTGCAGTCGGGGCAGAGCCGCCCTTCTGCGGCAGGACGGATCCGCCCCGTTGCAGCCAAGTATAGCCGCAGAGCGGGGGGGGCAGACTAACCCAGCGGGGAGGTGGGGAAGAAGAATACAAGAGGTAAGAGAAAGGACGAAGAGAGAAGAAAAAAGATGGAGGGATGGGGGGATACATGCAAGACGACAGAATGGAGAATGAAATGCAATCCTAATGCAATTTTCCATCTTCGGAGCACTGATTTTTGCTATAGCATAAGACACAAGATGCTAGGGTATGAAGAACCAAGGCAGATTAGTGTCTAATGCATGAAACAAACACAACAGACAAGAAGGCTATCCCAACACCCCAAAGTCACAAAGACCTTGGTCGGGCCAGGTATTAAGATAACTACAAGCACAAAAGGATGCCCCAGCATAACACAAGACCTCAGGGATCTTGGTGGGTACTACGTGGGACAACCAAGAAGACAAAATAGACATAAAAAGATCAGGATATGCCCCTATGTTGAGCAATCAAAACACACCATAATATGATGGATTATGGCGGCCTTGACAAGTGATGATAGGGAGCTCAAATGATAAACAAAAGCCAAAAGCATCAAGATTGCAATCAATTTCAAACGTCCTTTTCCATAGGATCAAGGGGAGGGATGGGATTGATGAGGTCTGTTAGGAAGGATGCATCCTGTTGAGACCGAAGATGATGGATATGAAACTAAAATATTGTTATGACGCAGGATGTTCAAAATCGATTGGATCTCATGATACAAGTGGATCTCGTTTGTGAAGAACCAACTAGGGAAGGGCATAGCTTGATGGCACGACACAAGGAAGATAAGACATGAGACTAACACACCCTAAGGACCTAGGGGCTCGGGGGCCGATCAACGATTAGCCTTGCCTACGTGAAAGCACAGAGCCCTCGTAGTTCGATAAAAGGCTGACGACTGACCAAGATGGAGACCTTGATGGATGGTAAAGATAGGATAGACAAAAGTAGAAAGACCGATGATAGATGATAGAAGAGAAAAGTGAAGATCGATGATGGAACCCCGGGGGTGGATCAAATGATCGACCTTGCCTACGTGAAATCGCAGGGGTAACGTAGTTCGACAAAAATACCATGGATAAAAGCAAAAAGGGACTAGTGAAGACGAAGTGATGGAGGACCAAAACAAGTTGATCCAAAAAATGCCCAGGGGGTGGATCAAATGATCGACCTTTCCTACGTGAAATCGCAGGGGCAACGTAGTTCGACAAGACCAAAGGCAAACAATGGATAAAGGATGATAAGATGAAATAAAATGGGACTGATATGACAAGATATGATAGACCTGTTGGATTGGATAGGATGATGATGATCACATAAAGCTCAGGGATGGGATAGTTATCCAAAGCAGTAAAATGACTTGGGAGGATGATATGATAGATAGATGAGTGATGAAAAGTGATAGGGGATTGGAAAGGTGTGCAAAAGAAGCAGGGGTGATGACGATGGCATTGGGTTGCATAGGGGGAGGCCTATAGCCAGATATCAATGACAAGGGATTGTGATATGGGATGAGGATAAAAATGAAAGAATGGATGGAGATATAGGGATGGGGGAATGGGAGAGAAGGGATGCTAGGATAGATGGATAAGTAGGTATGGATGGGGAGATGGAAGGGATGCTGTGATAGATGGATAGGGACAGAAGGATTGGGAGATGAAAGGGATGTTAGGATGGATGGATATGAAGATAAGAATGGAGAAATGGAAGGGATGCTGTGATAGATGGATAGGGAGATAAAGTGATGTTGTGATAGATGGATAAGGACAGAAGGATTGGGAGATGAAAAGGGTGCCAGGATAGATGGATACGAAGATATAGATGGGGAGATGGAAGGGATGCTATGATAGATGGATAGGGAGTCGAAGGGATGTTGTGATAGATGATGTCTCCAAGGACTATGTCACAAAGGAAGCAAATTCCCCCACTCTAGATATGTCATATACGAGGTGGCATGAGGGACAAAAGACAAGTGGATGGGAAGATAAAGGAGATAACCAGATGAGAATAGGATGGGTGACTAAGGAATATGATAGAGCATGGATGAAGGGGATATATACCAATAGGTATCCAAAGCATGCATAGATAGGTGCCCCTATTTTGATCAAGATCACAAGAAGGATGGAGGGAATGGGAGATAAATGGGATATGATTGTAAGATGCGGAAGATAGGTGGGATGGGGGGGATTTATGAAGAGGACAAATAATAAGAAGATGGGTGCATAGCTGGAAGCATAGCAGATGGAGGGAATACATATTAGGAAGTTGCCCCCAAGTGCAGATGGGGATTGACGTATGACGCCTGTTTGCCAGGTTTTCATCATGGTACTTATCCAAGGTGCTTGTTTGCCAAGTTTTCACCATTGGACGAATTATTTCTCTTTACTATTTTTTTTTTTTTTGAATTTTTGTGGATTTTTGGACTTTTTTGGATTTTTGTGGATAGCAAGGGGATGAAAATGGGTAAGGATAGGGATGTTGATAAGGGGATTTAGAAGACAAGCGATAAGGATATGGATGAAGGACTCAAGCATCAAGTTCTATACTAGGTAGTAAGAGCCCATGTTCAAACTGACTATTGGATGTTGGTACAACCTTATGAGAATAAATGGATTATGCAAGAGGATGAATTAGGGGGATTTGAGAGGGGAGATACATGGGATAATGGATGGGATGCTGCGAAGGGTATGGATGGAATGATGGGGTGGATATGTGATGGGGAGATGCGTTCAGGACCAACATTGGCACATGTGGTGGTGGATGTGAAAAGATAAGAGGATTAAGGGATGGAGAATGTGGGGATAATGGAGGAGATGGAATGGTGAATTTCAGGACATAGGGACCCAAAACAGACGTAGGAGATGAAAGGGGTGTATGATTAGCTTGTGGATTAGCGACTTTGGATGTTCTTTCTAATTTTTCTTGTGATGGCATTGCATCTTTTTTCTTTGGGATCCACATGGTTTTGATCTTTGCTTGGGTGGGCCTTTGTGGCCTACGGATTGGATTTAGATTTATATTTTTCTTCTCTTCACCATGTCTTTTGGAGGGGACATGAGGAGCCTTAGATTCATGTGGATGTTTGGATTTATGCATTTTTTCTTTAACAACCAAAGTGCTTTTAGTAGCAATGGGATGGGTGTGAGGAGATGGATGATGTGGAGTGATGGAGGTAGGAGTATAGGGATTATGTGTAGATGGAGGATGTTTAGGTAAGTGCCTTTGTTGATCCTGACTATGGGGTATGTGAGAGGGATGTTTATGATGGATGAGATGGATAGGTGATGAATGGATGAAAGGATGGATAGGACAAGATGGAGGAGGTGATTTTGGGATATAGGGGCCCAAAATAGATGTAGGACCTGGCATGGTAGATGGAGGATTAGAGATGGTAGATGGAGGGATGTAAGGACCCAAAATGGATGGAGCAGATGAAGGAGGAAGATGGACAGTTGTTTTGAGGTGATACGATAGAGGAGGAGGGATGGCCACATATGATCTAGTGGGGCGATGGGAAGAGCCGATATTTCTTTTGGAAAAGGCTCGTTGAGGATGTTTAGAGGTTGTACCAACATTTTTAGATTGCGAGTCATGAGTAGTACATCCAAGACCTTGCAGATACAAATGTTCTTTAGCTTGGATGGGCTCTATAATACCTTGCTCATGAAGGCCTAAACCTTTTCCTTGATAGTTCATTCTCTTGAGTATTCGATCTAGGACATGATTTTTGTTATTCTGGAAGAATGATGTGAGTTCATTATTAGGTGGAAGAGGAGGGTTAGTGTATATGCTTTGTTTTTCTTCTACGATGAGACCACCATGGAGGAATGTGAGAGGACCAAGGGGATATGCAAGTGGTGTGGGGATAACATTTTTAGGTGATGATGGGGGATCATGAGA
>VDFB02316848.1:33439-53080 GCA_007258455.2 Sequoia sempervirens
TCTAAATGTGCAAAACAACTTAAGAATGTGAATGTTAAAAGACCAAGGACACCTCAAGATTAGCCAAAAGAGTGATATAACAAAAAAGAAGATAAATAAAATGAAATGCAAACAGCCTTTTCTTTGCCGTTGATACTCTTTGATTGGCCCTTGCTTGGAATGATTTGTGTGCTCCTTAGATGATGGATTTAGTGACTAAAATGCAAGATTAGATGTGCAATATGATCAAGAGAGATGGCTAAAATGATGGCAAAGGATTGAGGATGTAAATTAGCAGCATGTAGTTATGAAAATTCAAAAGTGTTGAAAATGCCCTTGAGGAGGGGGTATTTAGAGGAGAATTTGAATTCTCTAGAGAATTCAACGGTCAAGATTGATCCAACAAGGCCAAGATGAAGGGCTATGGTGGGTTGAGAACCCACAAGCCCTCACATCTTGACATGTGGAGGGTGAAGTGGCCAAGGGGATATGAGATGGAGATGAGTTGTCAAGAAGGTACATGAGGTGGAAAAAGGACATGCACCTTGGGGAGTGAGGATATTTCTACAAAAAGGGATTTATTGTCCCCAAGTGGGAGTGAAAGGGACATTTGAGGAATTTTGGAATTCCTCAAAAATCTACATGGGAAAAAGAAAGGTGGTTGGAGAAATAAGTGTGAATTAAAAATTCACATTCTTAGAAAAGTCTAAAAGATAAAAGATGGGCTCCAAAAAGGTGGAACTTGGTCACATGTGGAGATTGTGACAAGTCCAAGGTTCTAGAAGCCTTGGAAGGATGGAATGTGAATTAAAAATTCACATATAAAAGAGGGGAATCTAGAAAGAATAAAAAGGAATTAAAAATTCCTTGGGGAATGATTAGGCTTAATTAATCAGTAATTAGAAGATAGATAAGGATTAGAAGCCAACTTGTAAAAGTTGGAGGATGTGACACATCCTAATCAAGGATTAGGCATGTGCACATCCCTAATGAATAAATTAGAAGATGGATTAGGATTAGATGAAAATGACATGTGAGGAATTAAATAAATGTAATATTTATTTAATTTATTTGATGAAAAGAGGATTAAGGAGGATAAGGTATTTAATTATTAATTAAATACCTTAGGGATTTAGCAGAATTAAAGATATTAATTAAATAATAGTAATATTACTTAATTAACTTAGATAAGAGGATGTTTAGACGAAAAGTGATAAATTTGGATAAATTAAGTGTCCAAATTTGGATGTCTACACTAACCATTACTGATTATTTCAAAAGATGGATTGAAGCATTTGCTTGTAGGTAATGTACATCTGAGGTAGTGATCGATTTCTTAGAATCTGCTATTCTTAATCGATTTAGATGTCCCATTGCTGTTGTTTGTGATAATGGTCCTGCTTTCGCATCTTTAAAATTTTCAAATTGGGCTTTTGATCATGGCATCATTGTGAATTTTGTGTCCAATTATTATCCTCAGGGTAATGGCTTAGCAGAGTCCTCTAATAAGAACTTATTGACTGTCATCCGCAAGTTGTTAGAAAGGAATCCAAAAGACTGGCACACCCAGCTTCGGTTTGCCCTATGGGCAGATCGTACAAGACTTAAGTCATCCATCGGAACATCTCCTTATCACTTAGTATACGGTCTGGAGCCAGTATTCCCTATTCAACTCAAGATCCCAACTTTACAGTTTATAAATGAGTTTTATGATAAGGGGGACATAAGGGAGACTAGGTTAACAGAACTATTACACCTTGAGGAGAAATGAGACAATGCCCTTGAGAATTTTTCCAAACATCAGGGGGTAGTCAAGAGGTGGTTCGATAGGAGGGCCAAAGTCAAAGCTTTTAAGATTTCTGACCTAGTCCTATACTGGGATAAACCTCATGATAAAAAGGGGAACCATGGGAAGTTCGATAAACTGTGGCTTGGCCCATATCAGATTGCTGAAATACTTGGAGACAACCCCTTTCGTCTAAAGACTCTCATGGGAGAAGATATTCCACTGCTTGTCAATGGGCAGTATTTGAAACATTATTTCTAGTCCTGAGCTATTTTCAGCTCCCTGCTTTGTATATAGTTAGTTTAGATTGCTTTGCTTGTTTCGTTTGGTTATAGTAGGTTTTCCTTTTGGGTTTGTTTGTTCTGCTTTGGTTAGAATAGGTTTGCTTTGGTTTGTTTGTGTTGGTTTGCGTTGCTCTTGCTCTTGGTTCCTTCTTTTTTGGGGATCCCTGGGTGCATTTGTATGATAGTGGTGACAAAGTGGGTTCGATGTTCTTGGTATTTCTCTTTCAAACTCTAATCATCCTTCTAGGACATTATGGTACGAATTCTCTACCCAAGGTCACTTATCCTTGTGCTGAGGTAAAGGGTTTTCTAATCAGTTTGAATAGGAATATATTAGAGTCTCATACTTTCAATTATTAAAAATACCTAAAGTTGCAAAAGGTCCTTATAAGGTTTGAACAGGTGAAAAATCCTTTTCTGCTCTAGTGCCACTGTGGTTCTCATCCTTGAGTGTGAACTTCATTGTTCAAAGGTTGAAGTAGGAGTAGTAAAAAGATAAGCAGTATAAAAAAAAAAGGATATACATATTGAAATTAAAAGATTTAAATTCAACTCATCAGGGGAATCTAAATATCTCTACCAGGGCTATGGACGCCTGGCTGGCAGTAGAGATATGTTCAAGAGGATCACAGTGATAACCTCATCGGGGCTATGGATGCCTGACTGATAGCGGGCTCTATCCAGGTTACTTTTAGAGTATGAATCTTTACGTAGCCTATTCATACCAAGTTTGGTTCCTGTTGCAACTAAGGGAGGATAATGAATGCATATGCACACACTTTGACCCTGGTATAGGAAAATTTGAATGACTAGGGGCTTCTTTGTTTTAACATGGAGGTGGTGGCAGGATATGTGAGGTTAAACCATAAGTTCTGGGTTCTTGATTCTAGTTTTTCATCGAAATACTCAGGAGCATTTACCCAGCAGAGTTGCCATTTGTTGTGCAATTTTGTACACACGCCCCACTTGGAGTGGGGACCCTCTTTTCTGGATGTCTTTTGACCTTTGGTTTTATTGGATTTATTTTTTGAGGTCTTGAGATGTTGGTCTTACTGGCTTTGGTCTTGCCTTGGGGCTTGAATTGGTTAAAGTTGGGTTTCAGTGAAAATCCGGATTTTGACCTGAATATGGGATTTTCTAGCTCCAACGAATTTTCCCGGGCTCTGGTTCATTGTTCATTTATTGCTGAATTTTCTGAATCCGGGTTTCTGCTTGACTCCGGGATTTTCTGGTTCTGGCGGATTTTTTCGGACTGTTTCAAAATTCCAAACTCCATTCAAATCCTGGTTTCTTCTGAATCTGCAGAATTCGTGTTTATCCGGATTTTCCACGTGTCTTGTTTTTTTCTGAAATTTCATCCTGGGCTCGGGTTTCTAGATTTTTCAAACATGTCTTGTTGCTCATTAATGCTTGAAGTACCCTTGCTCAGATGCGGGTATGAAAGGATTTAAAGTCTTTTAGGCATCATTTTGACTTCAATATTCACCTGTTTTATGCTTTAGCGTCTGAGTGCATTCTTCATTCGAGATTTGAGCGTTGATCTTGAGCTGCTTGCATGTGGATTGTTTGGGTGCTGGTGTTAGAATTTTCGTTGCTAGGGAACACTTGTTTTGCAGTCACCTCTTCGAGCTCGAGCCTCATCCGTATTGATCCATGGTAAATCATGGCTAGCCCTTCCATCTGTTTGCGTGATAATTAAATCTTTCTAGGTCGATTGGTAGCCATTTTGGGTTGGGCTTTGCTTGGATTATGGCTTTGTATTTATAATGCTAGGGTTTGACCCATCTTTTCATGAAACTTCATCACCCATACCATGTGTGCTTGTGTTTATCCATTAAATGGTGGGTGTGTCCTTATGGATGGTGTTCTGGGTCAAAGTTTTTCCCTCTAAGTGTGTAATTTGTTGTCTTGTGAAGATTAGGGTTTCGGTTCATTTGCTCGAATTTGCCAAGGTTTAGTAGGGTTGTCACGATTTCATGATTTATGTTTAGCCCAACCTGCTCATTCCTTAAGAAATTCATGTGCGCTTCGATTGATTGTCTCAATGATAGTGTTCTTTGAAATTTTAAGCTTACCCAGGCTTTCATGGCGGAGGTCTGGTTATGGGATTTAGGGTATTGTTGTTTCGACTTGAAGACTAGTTATTCAGAGGTCTTTTGAAATTCAAATTCATGTGCATTCCAAATTTTGTTGCTTGGTATCAATTTTGGGACCATTAGAATCCAAGTAGAGAATTTTGCATGATCGTTTGATTAATGGTTCGCGTGTTAGCATTTCGTCGGGTTTTTGGGGTGTCCGCGGAATTCCTGCGCACCTGGATTTTTCCGGTTTCGGCCAATTCCGCGGGGTATAGCGAATTCCAGAGTATTTGAACTGTCCGCGAAAATTGATCTTGTCCAGACTTTTCTGGTCTTCTTGTCCAGTTTCATTTCTTTGATTTTTCAAAGCTAAGGCTAATGGGGTAAAGTGCTAAATGATGATTTCTTGTTGCTAATGGATGAATTTCATGATAATCTTATAATCTTATGGCTGTACTAACGATTTATTTCGCGAATGATGTCTTGGCAGTAAGAATCCGTCTGGGTTGAATTTCTTCGAATTCCGCCCTGACTTGATTTTCCCAGTTCACCTTATTTTCCTGAATTGCTTTGTTTTTCTAGATTGTCAGGGATTGATGGATTTGTGATGGATCTTAATTTCTTTATATGATTTTATGCTAACCTTTGGATTGGAATATGTATGACAATTGGATACTCATGACGATCCTTTGTGAATGCAGGCTGAATCAAGCAAGGCTGCAGCAAGAAAATCTGAAGGTGACACGGAGGGGTCCTCCATTTCAAAGGCAGAAAGATTAAGGTTGGATACCAAGAGTCAGCTGCCAGAAAGCAAGATATCTTCGGTGTGGTTTGAGGTCTCGAACACCAATGTTGGAGCATGGTGATATGAAGAATTCAAAGAGAGAACAACTCAGAAGGATCTGTCAGTCCTGAGACAGGGAATGATGAAGTTTGGATTAGTTCATGTGGCAGGGTTCCCTCCTGCAATCCAATGCTATGAGTTAATACTAGAGTGTGCCCGGCAGTATGACTTTGACACACAAATGGTTGTGAGTACCGAAGGAAGAGTCTTAGCAAATTTTAATCCTGTTTCTATTGCCCAAGCCTTTGACATGCCAGATTTTCCTTCTATGTGCGCCTTGAACATGGACTTGGCCAAAACATATTATGAGAATGAGCCAACCAAAGCTTAGCAGATCATTAATTCTTGTTTGGAAAAGCCAAAGTCACACTACTCCAAACTGCCTAAGCAATTGCACAAGATTAAATTCAGATCAGATATTTATGATGCGATAAAAGTTTTGAGCAGAGTGGCAGGTTTGAAGAGTGCTGGAGTATTGGAAAGTTGGATGGTCCATGTGATCAATAAAATTGAGTAGGGAACTAATTACCATTGGGTAGGACTTATTAGCACTATGATTGATAAACAGCTGAGGAATGTCCTAGAAACCAAGAAGTTCACCATGTCTTCTTATGTGATGTATGTGTTGGCTAGATTCTGCCCATACAGGGGTTTGAATCCATAGGGAACATTTGGACAGGATGTAATTTATAATATTTACATGGAATTGCACCTAGGACACAGGGATTACAGAAGAGCCAATGATGCATTCACAATGCATATCACTAGGTTGCTTCAAAATGTGGAGCATGTGAGACTGTCAGATGGAGCGAAGGAGTTGATAAAGAAATATGGAGCCTGGTTCATTCAGTTTCCCACCTTCTCTTACATTAGAATTGACGGATGCCTGGCTACTCCATACAGGTTACCTAGGTACCCTACTGATCATATTGTGTTACTGGAAGTTGTGAGACATATATGCGAATTTGATGCAATTGTCAAAAGGGAAAAGCATAAAATAGGTTTCAACTGAGATTTGCCTCTTGGAATTGGCGTAGTAGAGGTGTGCCCTTCCATCCAATCGGCACATGCAGCTAGGGATGAATTGGCAGCTCATGGTTTCTCCTTCCATTCCAAAAGGACAAACTTTGATATCACCAGGGAAGCGCAAAAAAATGCCACCAAAGAATACCGCCACAAGGATGACCTAGAAGACTATTGGGCCAATATTAAAGATGATTTTGAGGCAAGGAAGAAAAGGTACTCTAGGCTTACTTTTGATGTGATTAGGCAATACAATGTCAAGTTAATCCCTGACCAGCTAGAGGATGATGGAAACCTAGTGCAAGATCATGCATATGAGTCTGTTAAGGACATATCAATTGGAGAGATAAACTGGAACAATGATGAGGTAACTGAGTTGGAAGACCTGATGGCACCGGTTATTAAATTTACTACTTCATGGTTAAAACATAAGGTTTGGGAGTTGGAAAGTGAAAAGGTACCCTGTACCTTTAACTTGATGGGAAATCTCAATCCTATGTCCACTTCAGAAGAATCCAGGGAAGATGATCCCAAAGGGAAAACTAAAGGGAGCTCACCCTTCAAAATCAAAATCAGGGGTCCTAAAGAAAGTGAGCCAATACCTAAAAGAAAACCAAAAGGAAAGAGAAGAAGCCGAACCCTGAAAATAAGCAGGTCCTCTGATGAAGAAGAATTTGAAAAAGTAGAAGAAGAAGATGCTCCTCCGCAGCCTAAGACAAGAACAACTAGGGTTTCAAAGAGAAAAGGTCAGGAAACTTCCAAAGATGATACTTTGATTGTTGATGTGGAGAGTTCAGGGGAAAATACAAAGGTTTATTCAAGGAGATCAAGGACTCCATCCCCTAAGGAGCCGATGCAAAAGATGGATCCTCTTCCAAAGACTCCTGCTATGGAACAACCTAGGGCTACTTCTCCTTCGCCAAGCGTGCCTTAGTAGGAGACTCTTGAGGAATGCGGGACTAGTGGAGAGGCAGAACCTTTCAAGGAAGGAGAACTCTTTAGTGTGGCAACTAAGCTTGAAGTTAAAGAAAAAGAAAAACATCCTTCTCCATTAGTCCAATATGAGGATTCTCCGAAGAGTAGTAAAGGTAACGGATCACCTGAAAAGGAGAATATTCCTATTAGAACCCCATCGCCGGTGCAGGAAGAGGAGATTGAAGTAGGTGATCAAGGTGAGCAGCTCCCTGAAAAGGAAAAGGATAAAACAACAGAATAGCATGAAGAGGCAAAAACAGATGAAATCCGGGTGGATCCTGTTGTCCTGGATTGGTTAGAAAAAGAAATCACAAGAAAGAAACAAGTTGTTGTTGAGGACACCCCTCTGGATTGGGATGAGATGTTGTCCAAGATCGAAAAAGGTAAGAAGAAGGCGGCCAAGGTAGTTTCAAGGATAGAAAGGGATGAGGTAAATAACAGAGTTATCCACATTGCCACCCCTCTTGCGGATAAAACTAAAGAAGAGGTCACTGGTAAGGACTACAATGTGCAGACTTTCAACCTTGGACCAGCTTCTGTAGAGCAAGATATTGAAGAGTATGAAGGGTCTAGTGCAGTAATAATTGGCAGATTATGGAAAGAGACTCAGTCAAAACATGGGCTTAAAAAGGAAAATGAGAGGCTTAGGAAGTGCTTGGAGGATGTAATGAAACCTCTGCAATCTCTTCACCCATCTTCCTCTGCTACTCCTAGTTTCTTGCCCAAGGAAACCATTTCTGAAATTGAAAGGATGAAAGCCTTTGCCCAAACTGCAACAGATTGGCTAAAGGATGTACAAGTGAAAGGGGATGATGCAATTAAGGAAGTCCTTTCAGTTGGAAAGGATGCAGTCAGAGCTAAAGACTTGTTGGAATATGTGCTATCCCAGGATAAGAAGGACATCGACCTTTTGTTGCAGAAATCCAAAGTGATTATGGAATATGGCGAAGATCAGTTGGCTGTGGATGGGATTCTTCCTTCCTCTAGACTTAATGAGCCTTGAGAATGGTTTGAGGCTTTGCAGATTCGGCAGAAGGCCGTGAGGAAGATTTAGAAATGAAAGAAACTAATATATTGTGATTTAACTAGTGTTTATGAGGGATGTATTGCATTTTTTGAGATCATGACTAGCAGGAGGAAAATTGCTCCTAAGCACCTGAGCCTGGAACAACTAAGGGAATGGTGGCATGATGTTTACGCCCTAGATTCTAAGAATGTCATAACAGGGCACTAGTTGTATGATGCAGCAATCTACTTGGTGGTAATGGATAAGTATCAGAATCACAAGGATGACTGGAATAAAGTTGTTAAACAGTCAAAAGAGGAGATTGGCTCCATTGAATGTCGGCTTAGGATCTTGCCTTTGCCACCTGTTATTGAGTTGGATAAATTATTTTTGAGGGTTCGAGATCAGAATAAGGATGAGGGAGGCAGTAGTTAATGCCTATTTTGAGATTTGTGCTTCCCTATTATTATAGGGCATATGTTGATCTGGGCAACATTGGGGAATGTGTCTAGGCTAACCTTGATGATATATCCGCATTTAATGTGTGCCTTATTTTGAAATTCCTAGGGCCGACTTGTTTTGGCTAATTTTATTTTGTAAATGCTTGGCTGGGCCGACATGTTTTATGAATTCTCTATAAAGGCATTCTTGCCTCATTGTAAGATATAGATAGAAGAGGATAGAAGAGTAAGAGTCAGAGTTCAATATAGTTGAATTAGAGCATTTTGCAGAGTTTAGTTCTTGAAGCAAATATTGTAACAGAATAGTGGAATTGTTGCAGCATTTTGATGAACTAATACAATTGAAGACATTGTGGTTTTCTTGGTGAAATCTCTTGTGTTGGTTATCTTGCATGGTTCCTGTTGTTTCATCTTTCAAATTGCTTAAAGATCTACGGTTTAGTATTTAGAATTGAATTAAGTTTGGTGAATGATGTTCATGATTTTATATTTGGAATGTTTGTAGCAATCTCTAGTCTATACTCCCAGTAACTATCTGATTGTAGTAGGCTGGTGAAGTCAACCTGGACCATACAATTATTTGTGCTTAGTTCGATTATGGAGGAACATCTATAATTTGAAAATTTATATACCTTAGAAGATTGCATCATTCTTGTGATATTGCATTGTGGGTTAAGCAAGAATTGGTAATTTGAGATTGGTCCATTCTAGATATCTATCATTTGCATTGTTCATTCTAGGAATAGTTTAGATTTTGTCATATCCTTGCACCCTTATCTTTTGCTATTTATTTTTCATCTGGTTAGATTTAGGATTTAAGATCATCATATTGCGAGATCATTAAATGGGAAAGATACAGTTTGCTTGTAGTAAGGTCCGATTGTGATTACCAGCATTTCACATATTATCTAAGTTGTTTATGCATTGTCAAGATCTGACACCCGAGAGACCTTGGGGTGATTTTCAGTAATTTATTGTTGAAAATAACCTTTCAAGAGAGATAGAATATTGCGTTCTGTCTGAGTTGTTGCTGTGCAGAAAACACCATCAACAGATTGGCGCTAGGAGGGCCTGAATGAGCACACTGGATCATTTCTTGAACGCCATTTCTCCTGAAAGATATAGGAGAAACACTAGATCTACTGCAGGAGAGGAAGATTTGTAGGAATTACAGTTCCCCCTAGGTCAAGAAGGACTCGAGAAAGGGGAGAATCATCATCACCCATCCCTTCACTAGCATCATCCACATCCTCACATCCAGAAGTTGAAGCCATACCCATCCCTGGGGTGATCCCTATTCAACAACCTCAACCTATCGTTAACCAACCACAACCACCACCCCCACTTTTGCCAATGGCCTTCCTTGCCAATAACCCCTCACCCTTATTTTTCAATGCTTACAATGTAATGCCCAAAAATCCTGAGCACTTCTGCTCAAAATTCCATGTTAATGACCCAAACTTGACTGCAGAAGAACATATAAGGATTTTCCAAACCTGTCTCAAAGACAGAGGGATTGTTCATGAGGATGTTGCCTGTAGGTTGTTTCCTTATTCACTAGGAGATGAAGCCTTTTACTGGTACAATCACCTCCCTTCTGGTTCGATTCTCAACTGGAATGATCTTGAGACAGCCTTTTTACAGAAATTCAGAATACCCATCAGTGCTAATGAATTATACCTGCAATTCACTAAAGTCAAGAGAGAGGTTAATGAACCAATATCTAGTTTTAATAATAGGTTCCATCGTGCATACACCAGACTTCAAGACCCCTATGTCCTAGACAATAATACAGCCTTGGGAGTCTATTATGAAGCCTTAGATAGCCTGATAGCCACCTTTCTGAAGTGGAGACATAATCCTCCAGCTACCCTAACTAATGCTTATACATAAGCTGTTAAGCTTAGCACAAATTTGAGACAACACTTGACTAGACCATTGCCCTCTTTAGGACCCGTTGCACATCCCAATCAGGTTCGGGCAGTAAATCAAGCTCTTACAAATCATACCCCAATCATGAATCCAGTACCCCAATTATCTCTAGTGCCACACCCTTGTCCCCCCATGAGCCAGGTCTCCCCCATGATGAATTTTCCCCAGCAGCAGGTTAACCAGCCTATGTATCAGCCACAGCCAAATAGTTTTCGTGCTTATTTGTAGAACTCAGAAGTGCTGCATCAGTCTATAGGATCCACTACAATGCCTATTCCTTCTCAGAGTAATCCAAACCAGATCTCTTATCGAGACCCAAATAGGGAGAGGATTGATGAAATGGTTGAGCAGATAAAGAAGCTAAATCTGGAGGTAACCTACCTAAGAAATCAAGATAGCCAACTACAAGCTGCCAGAAGAGTATGCAGTCTAATCAAAACAGAGAATTTCCACAAGGGAAAAATTTTGACAGAGGACAGTGTAATGAAAGAGGATTCTATAGTGACAGGGGATACAATCAGGATAAGGGTTACAACGACAGAGGGCTCAATAATGATAGGAAGCCAAATTTCATTCCTGAAATAGCAACAACTAAAAATTTTCATGTTATTTTCAAAAAAATTGGTTATTTTATGCTAGCTTAACTTTTCTTGCAATGGTTGTATAGGATGAAAATAATAGCCATATCAAATGCCTTTTTCCCAAGTCGTACTCTCTCAAGGTTAATAATCTCAATCTCACTAATAGTGATTACTAAGAAAGGTAATTCCACCAACTCTATCAAACAGTTTACCGTAGGAATAATAAAAGCAGATGCTTTGAAAGGAACTCCATGAAAACCAAGCTCTCTAAATGGTATATCAAACTCTAGTTCAAAATATTTTGGATGAGGCTGCTCCCATAGCTCTGTTACTTGAAAAATCCTTGAAACTCTACATTGATTTTATTTTTCATGTCCCTCTCTTGTTGTTCTTCCTCAAATTCATTAGGATAATACATTGACCTTCTTTCCCCTCCTAAAGTTTGGACCACATCCATTACCTCCACATAAAACTGGACATCCTTGGTCTTCTTGGTTCACACCATGATATGGTTATGCAAATGAAAATGAAGAAAAGTAATCATCTCCTTCTCTGCTGGCTGGAAGAATGCATACTTAATGTTTTGATACATGATATCAAATCTCTTCTGCTCTCATGGTTGAATACTGAAATCCATTATGGTGGGCCTCCAGAGTTTCAGTCATCTTTCTTCCTCTTCCACCAAATGTTGGCATATTTTACTAACGTTTATTAGAATTGTTGCATGTTTTACATCACTAGAATGACATATTAGTTGTAACTTTTATGAAATTTTATTATGATATGTGCACTTTGATATGATGTAATATGATTATGGTTTTTTTTCACATGTAATATTAGATATATAACAAAAAAATAAATTATTGCATGAAATAAATAATAACTTTTTTATTTTAAATGTTTTTTTTTGCAGAACACAGGTCTTCCAGAAGATCAAGATGATCCTTATGATATATAGATACAGAATATGTTGGTTCTAGTATAGATCACATGGTAGAGAATGATGATGACACAGATACAAAAGACACCGAGGCTGATGACTATGATGATGACGACGATGATGATCACAATGGTGATGATGATGATGAGGCAGCTGTTGGTAGCAGCTAGTGACATTCATGATCATATAGACTGCATCATGGATCATTGTTGATATATCGTTATGATGCCTCTTTTCAGGGTTACTATCATATGTATTATTTTCACATCCTACAGTACCATAGTATTGAGTTGTATCATTCTGACATGTATCATTTTGAAATATATCATTTGGACATGTATCATTTTGACTTATATCATTTTAAGTTATATAATTTATCATGTTTACTTATATCATTTGTACATGTGTCATTTTGACTAATGTTGATTGTTGGGCATGTATCATTTTGACATGTTATTAATCTAGTGGTATATTTGACTCATTTGTTTTAATCACTTGTTTTGATCTACTTATATAGATATTTGACTCACTTGTTTTAATTATAAATTATGATCATGTTATTAATAATTATCTTGTTATTTAATCATATGAGTTAAATAATTAAATTACTTACTCTATAATCATATGAGTTATTTAAGAGGCATAATATATTTAATTAATTAAATTGAAATAAAACATATTATTTAATTTACTTACTCTATTATCATATGAGTTATTTAAGAGGCATGATATATTTAACTAATTAAATTGAAATAAAACATATTAAATTAATAAATGGAAGTAAAACAAGAAGTATTTTTAGAAGCAAAAAAGGAAGCAACAATGGAAGCCAAACTAGAAGCAAACCAGAAGCAATCTTGGAAGCAAAACTGGAAGTAAAATTGGAAGCAAAACTAGAAGCAAAATGGGAAGCAAAACTGGAAGAAAATATGGAAGCAAAATCTGAAGCCAAACTAGAAGCAAAATCAGAGGCAAACCTAGAAGGAAAACCAAAAGAAAAACTAGAAGCAACACAAGAAGCAAAACTAGAAGCAAAATCAAAAGCCAAACTGGAAACAACAAAAATTGGCACTAAATTTGGCGCCAAAGTGAACAGAACATTTTGCACCAAGTTTTGTGCCAACAAAAGTTCCTAATTCATGAACTCAAATACACTAAAATCTATCGCTATTTTAGGTGCTAATTGATTATTTTGTTGTAGTGAAGCCAGTGGTCAATGAGTACATGAAAGAGGACGATTCCAAAAGCGTGGAGTTTGATGTTGTTGAATCCAAGAGATGAAGTTTCAGGCCTTTGTAATAAGCTTGTGCCCTCTTCTACCTCGACTGACTTAGGTGAGCTTGTGCGGGTGCATATCAATTTCGATTCAGTAAATCAACTATGATTACTAGCAGTCGGGTTCTATTGAGATAAGAACATGATGATACACACTTTCCACAAAAATGTCTTATGGATGTTTTTTTCTTGCTAAGATGAATGGAAGATAAGATAAGTTGCATGGTAGTTTTTTTCACATTTGAATATTTAATAGATTGTCTATCCAAATATCAATCACTTACCCTAACAACAATACTTGTGTTTGAGTTTCCTTTTGCATCTAATTTATTTTCCATCTATATGCCTATAATGTTCACCTACTTGGATTTTGGTTTAAAGTGATTTATTCTCCTAGTAATTTTTTATTAAGAAGATGCTTCATTGAGATATTTGATTTAGGTTAAATTTGTTTCTGCAAATTTGTAAGGCCCACAACATTTAAAAAAGTTGCATGGGCATTAGTACAAAAAGGGGCATACCACAACCCTCCTCATCATCCTTCCTCATCCTCTTTACACTGGGGCATGTTTTGACTAAATTTCTTTGTCACAACATGATAAATTGCACTGTATCAAAAAGGGGCAAAATGTAGACACAAAAAATTGTCCAAAGCTTGTGATTTCTAAATTCTCTATCATTTCCCCTTTTGTCTTTGATAATTAAATAATTTTAATTATTTAATTATTTTCTAAAGTCATAATTCTTCTATTAATTAAATTATAATTATAATTATTTAATTAATTCATTTTTTTATTTTTATTCCTCCTTAATTAATTAAATAAATTTTATTTCTTTAATTATGTCACTAATTAAGTCCTCTTCTTTGTAAAATTAAATAAATTATAATTTATTTAATTTTATCCACTTTCCACTATAATTAAATAATTGTTTTAATTATTTAATTATTCATTAGCCTCTTCTCTCATAAATTAAATAAATTTTATTTAATTTGGTCCACTCTCTTGAATTAAATCATTATTTAATTCAAAATGATTCCTTTTGTCACATTCCTCTATAGTTAAATAATTATTTTAATTATTCATTGGCCAGCTAAATTAAATAATTTTTATTATTTAATTTCTCCTATCACCTCTTTATCTATGCCAATCTTATCTTCCACATCAAATATTATCTCTTGACATCTCATTTAATCTTAGCCCTTGGATTGAATTATCTCATAATTCAATCTCAACTCTTCATCCTTATCATTGCCCTAATTTTTCCCTAACCCTTTTTCATACTACAACTTTCAATCTTGGCCATTGATTAAGACATCTTATTGGAATCCAATCTCAACCATTCATTCAATTTTTTATTTTCTATAAAAGACCTTACCCTTGTCATTTTCATTATCTACACATATTATGCAAGTACATGCTACTAGTGTGAGACAACAATCTTCAATATTTTGCTAGTCACTTGTTATAGGCTTATTATTGCACACTCAAATATAGGGGAAATTATCATATTCAAGCAAAATGGAGAAGTGTAATGGAGGTGAATCAATGGTGGCATGAAGATTTGGTAATATTGTTTTATGTTTTATGTCTGTATGCTTATTTGTGCTTCATTGTTGATTAGGGTTTGATTTATATGCTTTATTGCATTAACCTTAATATTTTTTCCCTAATTACATTGGTGAACTTGACAAGTTTTCACAAATTTTGAGGAATTTTGGAGTTGGATCCTTTTTATTGTAGGTTTTGTTAGCTTTTTGTTGCAGGTTTTGCTTCATTTTGGGACAAAACCCTAGTTTTCAAAGATTTAACCATATCTCTCAAGCAGTTGTGTATTTTCTCACAAAAAAAATTTAACAGGTTGGAGACAATATCAAGAGCTTCTAGTCTAAAAATCAGATTTTTTGTAGTTATTTTTAATTTTTTATTATTTTTTTGTTATTTTTCATGAAAAATCAATTTTGAGAGCAAATTAGCAAAAATTTTGATTTTTTTTTAAAAGAGGGGTAAAAATTTATTGAATCCAGAAATTTAGTACAAAGTAGAGGACCAATAGCCTAGAAAAAGCAGGACAAACAAAGCCAGCACTAATAGGGGACCTTGGGAAAGGTCCCAATTACTTCACCATATCTTTCCTAATAATCTCCACAAGCTCTGTCACACTTTGGGGGCAACTGACCCCACTCACTAATATACCATCCATCCAAGCGGATATTCAAATATTTTTATATTTCTAGAAAGCTCTCTAAATTTCAATAGGGGTCTATTCTTTGTATTTTTAATTTGGATGAAAAATAATTAGACAAAAAAATAGATCTTTGAAAATTAGTGTTTTACAAATATTTGCTTATATCTCACAAATGGTTGCAGATCTTCTCAATTTATTTTTTCTATAGATTTGGGATGATTTCAGGCACCTTCCATAAAAAAAATAGAATTTTGGATCTGTTTTGAATTTTTTATAATTTTTTAATGATTTTTAATGAAAAATTAATTTTGGATGCAAAACAACAAATTTTTCAGATTTCTTTACATTTTTCAAAATCTCTAGAAATTTTAGTAAGGGTTTTTTCTTTGTGTTATTATTTTTTATGCAAAAAATATTTCCAAAAATCAGATTTCTCTTGACTAGCTAACCCTCTAATATTTGTGATTGATTATCTTGGTAGGGTTTTGGCTTTGTTGTTGGTTTTGTGAATGTGCAAAAAAATAAACACTTCAAAAGACAAATTAGATCAAGTGGACAAAAAATTGGGAGCTAAAGAAATTCTAGGTGCACACATTTCATCTTTCATCTCTTAATCATTGCTTGTCAACACACTTCAATTTGGGGCCTTAAAATGAACATCTTGTTTGCAATCACACTTTGAAATTGGGCTTTAAAAGAACCATTGTCTTCCATCACACATTTTGGCTTTGGGTTAAAAATAAAAAGTGCTTTGATTATTTGTAAATACACACATTTTATTTCTAAGGTTCAATTAATAACTATGAGTGTGAATCGAGTGTGTGTGTCCTCCAAAACACCTCACTTGGTTCACTTTTGTTATACCCTTCTTAGGAGGCTTGCTTGGATCACACACCCCTCCAAGGGATGACCTCAATCCAAGTGTGAATTGAAAGACATGTTTCTTTTGGATTTGAAATCTTTTCTCTCTTGGCTAAGCCCCAAAGAAATTTATACCTCTGGGAAGTGAAGGTGAAGGGTGGGTTACCCCTTTCTCCCAGTTGTGTGGCAGGATTTTGCTTTCAAATCATCCCTAGTCAACTTCATGCATCCTATCTTAAGACTATTGGCCAATCTCCCCACTTGAATAATTGTTAGGATTGTTCTTGTGCTTGGAAGTGTCTTCTTATCATAATCATTTGTATTACATCTTGCATCAAATCTTGTATTGTGTGTGTGAATGTGTATTCAAGATTGAAATCTTAATCAAGTGAGAAAAATAAAAAATAAAAATAAAAAGTATATATATATATATATTTATAAATCCAAAACCATTAGAAACATTTGAAAGAAAAAACAAATCTAGGTGTCCTCCAAGTCAAGTTATCCACACTATCTCCAAGTCAAACTTCTAATCCTCATTTTCATCCTAGCCTTTGCATTGTCATTTAGACCTCACCACCATGTCTACAATTTACCTTGATTGCTTGTTAGTCAAGTTGAATACCAATTACTCCACAAAGATCAATACCAACAAGCCATAGAATTCAAAAGATAATTCATACAATCCAAATACCAATCAACCTCAACCCATGGTCAACTATCCACATACCCTTCTTACCAATAATCCATAAGCCCTAGTCATTCATTCGTCTACCCTTGCTATCAAGAGTTACTTAACACAAATCATACCATTAATCCACAACAAGTGTCCACTTATCACCCTTATCCTAACCTTGACAAGGGAAACTAACCTTTTGTTAATCCATTCCAAGCCTTCACATCCTATCCTAGTCCATCATTCACTAAATCATTCCAATCCATTCCATCTCAATCTACATCTAGTCATGAAAATTCATCTAATCATAGTCTCCAAAATTACATCCCAATGCCTAAACTTGAGGATACATGTTGAAAGGAAAGTCCAAAGCATGACATCATAGCTTCACCTTCATGTCAAGATCAAAGTAGTCCATCCCATGATCATATCCTTAAGTCCATCCACGAAGTCATTCTAGATAACCCTAGCATCCAAAATACACCTATCCATGATCAAGATCCCATTCCCAATCATGTTAGCCAAGACAAACCTATCTTTGATCAAGATCCTACCATTGAACAAGACACCCAAAGTGATCCTCTTATCGACCTTTATACCATCGATGATCAAACATTTGAATTCAATCCTATCCAAACTCCAAACACCTCCATTTCCCAAAATGAGACACTTGCCTCCTTGGGACACATAGATAAAAAAAACAAATGACATGGACAACATTCAAGAAGAACATAAAAAGGCTACTATGGATCAATAAGAACACAAGGAAGCTATCATTGACCAAGTCAAATACGAAGGGACAAAATATATCATTGATCAAATTGATGCCTTAAAGGACAAAGAAGACACAAGCTACATGAAAAATGATAAAGCCAAAATATCCTACCAACTAGGATCATCCACCTTTGTCAAAGCAGGATTTCTTGCAAATGAGAAAATTCCAAGCATTAGTTTCCACATACATAATGATAGGTTCGCATCATTTTTTTCAAAACAACAAATACCCAATTGCAAAGAGAATATGTCAAAGCATGCAGTATCAAGGAAGAGGACTAGACATACATGAGCAAGGCATTTGGGAACCAATATAGTTTTATGAAAATCCTAGACATCAAGTTCTTGGCTATTCTTCAATCAAGAAATCAAATGGTGTTAGTGATACCTCCATGATATTAGGGGACAATTTATCCAATGCAAACATCAAAATGGGGGCCATGAGTAGTCCTTGTCATAAGGTTGCTTCCAACACTCCTTCCATCCACACCATAAAATATCATTCCCTCAATTGGAACCAACAATGACAAAATCCTTACAAGTCTAAAGTCCAAAATCAAATGTCAAATTCCATTGAGTACAAAAATCCAAGTGGACAAATGAAGTTAAAATGGATCCCAAAGAAAAATGGATCAAGCAAAGAAAATATTCTAAATCCAAAAGTCAATCAAAATGTGGAGCCACAATAAAAGAGGTCTCCCACATATAATAAATGTCCACCCCCTTCAAAATGGTCATCACACAAGGCATATAAAATTCATGGTTCCAAACACTATCCCAATCAAAATTCCAAACTCCATCATTCACCACCCCAAGTTTGGAAAATAAAAATTCCTACATCCAAAATGCCAAATAGTCCATCCACACCTACCATCATCCATCATAATCCTACATCTCGCCTAAAGTCTAAAAATCCCACGTCACAAACTCGCTGCATCTTGGCAGCAACTCTTTATCACAAGGACTCTCATGGAACTCTATCACGATGGGAATATTTTGATAAGGCTAACCCGAATATCAAAAAGGATCACAATAACATCGATCAGTTGCATACAAGTTCTATGATCCTGACAAGACAATTACTCCATAAAGGTTACTATTGTCATATCATGGCATTGGCATCTACATCAACGCCATCAAAGTGATCATCTATAAAAATACAAAAAAAAAAGTAGAGAGAAAAATTTTGTCCAATGGTGAAAACTGGTAAACAAGCGCCCTGGACAAGTACCATGATGAAAACTTGGCAAATAGGCATCATGTGTAAGAGCAATTATCTATGTGGACCATTACACTTGGGGGAAAGTTGTCTCATCTCCCATGCACTTCACATGACATTTCCTATGAAATTTCCATCTATCCATCTAAGCCCTATCATTCCCATCCATTTTCCCACCTACTTTGATCTTGATAAGGAATAAGGTACAAACATAAATCATGATTTGGGAAAAATTTTGACATGTCTATCCTTTGGTTATACACTATTCATGATATATTATAGCCTTCATAACATTATCCATACCCATAACTTGGAGAAAACAAATTATTCCTATGCAACATAGTCCTTGGAGATCATATGTCAATAATCCTCATGTCTCCCATCCTTTACCAAAATCAATCCATTATCCTTCCATGCCTATTGTTGGGTTTGGTTTTCCCTTGTCATTGGTTTAAGGATTTTTACCCGCTTATCCAAGTTCCCTCCATAATCCCATCCAATCATTCCAAATACAATAAGCCTAATCCATACAATCTTGTTGTGCATCCTAATGCATCATCCAAAACATTCCTTGGCTTTGTTTCTAGCCTTGCTGCAAACCTTGATCCTTTAGTCACATTATCATCATCCTCACGTTGTTTTGGGATGTGTCCTTCCCACATCAAACAATTTCATCATCATCCTCATCACTTGTCAATTGGTTTTCAGCTTGACTAGGAGCAAGATCATGGTTGTCCTTGGATCTTGTGTGTGCTTGCTT